>JABTTQ020001435.1:0-118719 GCA_016081115.2 Rehmannia glutinosa | reverse complement strand
TAGGACTTGATGGTGCCGCAGCGCCTCTGGGCGGACAAAACAAGAAGTTTTATTCTTTTTTCTCGACTTTGTGGGGTTATAAATGTAAGTCTCAGCGTGGAAATTGGTGATCTTGACCTTGGGCAGCCAACAAAACAACTAGAAGACATAAGAGAAGGCTTGGAAAATCTGGGAAAGGCTTGAGAAGAAGATTGAAGGCTTATACATCTACAAATACAGAAGATCCTCAACTCTTGTTCTTATTTTATTGTTTTCTTCATATCTTGTAAGATGTATTGTTGTATTCCTATGGATTCATTTTCTTCATTCCAGCCAAACTCTATAATTCTAGAGGGATGATGTAATCTATGTTTGAACTTATGTTTTGAGATTGTGGTTTGTCAATCTACATTTCTCAATTTATTTGTGCTATTTGATTCCACTGCTTCTAAAATTACTTGGATCAATAATTTAGAGTGTTTGGTATATTTGATTTGACACTCGAGAGGTAATTGAATATATAGATAACCTAGATTTCATAGAATTGAGAGATGTGAATCTTGAAGTCATTTATCAAGATTCATAGTTTTATTGAGATTTCAATTGGTGATTTTTATAAAGAGATATTGGATTTCTAACGGAGATCTAAAAATCATTTGGCACTGAGAGAGGAAATGATTATTGTAGAAATCTTGACTTATAAATTGGTAATTTATGATTGATAAACCATATTGATAACATATGCCGATAATTAGATTCATCACACCTCTAAAATTCATTTGATCATTCGATAAAATCATTTTTATTTTCATATTCTTAATTTATTCTTGTTATTCTAGTATAATAAACTCCATCAACTATCAATATCTAAATAAAGTTAGACTACTATATTATAGTATTTAGCAATAATTCGATAATTATTCCCCATGATACGACAACCTTATTTCACTATATTAAAACTGACACCGTAGACTGCGGTTAGAAAAATCACTAACAAGTTTTTTAAGTCCGCTAAGTCGGAATAATTCATCTTATTTTTAATATTATTACTTTAGTAGTTTTACTTTAATTTAGATTAGTTCTTATTACAATAAAGTTATCGCTTTTGTGTTTTTCTTGTTGATGCAAATAAATTAAAGTGCTAATTTAATCTTATTTGATCCAAAATTGAAAGAACACTTCAAAGATTAGAGTCACAGAAGAATCGAATTCACAAAAAATGGCAGAAATGGTGAAGAGGAAAACCGCATACCCATTATTACACCACCAGAGCGGGCCATTCGTGACTATTTTTGACCAAACCACTTAACCAAAATTATTCGCATTGTTCGCCAACCAATTAATGCGAACAATTTTAAATTAAAACCGACTTTGATAAACATGTTACAAAGAAACCAATTTGGGGAAGGTTGGACCCACCCAAACGCCATTTGGTTGTTTTTCTCGAGATATGTGACATGATAAAAATGAATTGGGTTCCCACTATTCTATTGGAGATTATTTCCATTTTCACTTAGTGATAAAGCTAGACAATGGCTTCAAACCTTCCCACCCTAAGTATCACTAGTTGGGACGATCTCACCAAAACTTCATGGCAAAAATTCTTTCCACTCTAGCAAGACACTTCAATCAAGAGTGAGATTGCTCAATTTCATAAAATCGACTTTGAACCACTTATGAAGCTTGGGAGTGATTCAAAGAATTATTGAGGAGGTGTCCACAACACGGTAATCGATTGGCAAAAGTTCGCATTTCTACAATAGTATGAATGGCCATTCGAGAACTATTATAGATGTTGGGTAAAAGAGGTACATTGATGGCTAAAACTCCAAGTGAAGCCATGTTTTTGCTAGAAGAAATGGTTGCCAATAGTTATTAATGGCCTTCTTCGAGAGATCTACGCCAAGAAAAGTCACGTGTCCTGAACCGGATACTATGTCCGCATTGGCCTCTCAAATTTCCGCATTGTCAAAGCAAATTGCCACTTAAATTCGTGAAAACAACAACCAGCAGAGGTCATATGGAGATAAGTCAAGAAGGTGAATCCTGAGCACGAGCAAGTCAATTATGTGAACAATCGTGGTTTTAACAATAGAGGGAATCAATTGCCAACGACATCATCCGCACATCGACATCCGGCGAAAATTTCTCATGTAGAATGACGAAAATGTATTGCAACCACCTCCCGGATTTCAAACTCGCAAGTATGCGAGTGACAATGTGGAGAAAACAAGTCGCTCTTTGGATGAATTAGTTGGCATATTTATTGTAGAAACCCGAGTAATGGATGAACAAGAGTGATGCTAACATGGACAAGCAAGTCGCCGAGAGTTACAACAATAGAAGGTCACATCAACTCCTTGGGACAAAGTAGTGCTTAGCAACAACAAAGGAAGTCATTATAAAGAGAGGAAATTTCCGAGTGATACAAAGAGGTTAATCCAGGGAGCATTGCAATGCACTTATGTAAGAACGATGCGTAATTCAACCTTTGCACCGAACAATCGCCATTTATGCTAAACGAGTGAATCCAAGGAAATGAAGTTTGGAAAAGTTTGAAACTATGTACCGACAGAAAGTAGTAATAGTGCAGAAAACTACCCTTTAAAATGAAGGATCCAGGAGTTTTAATATTCCTTGTACTATTGAGGAGTTTTCTTTGAAAAGCCACTTTGTGATCTTGGTTCAAGTGTGAATCTTATCTCTCTTTCTGGTTACAAGGCTTGGGCTTGGGGATGTGAAACCTTCTAATATCACATTGCAATTTGTTGATCGGTCCATCACATATCCTTGGGGAATTATTGAAGATGTGCTAGTAAAAGTTGATAAATTCATTTTTCCACGGATTTTGTGGTGTCGACATGGAGAAGGATCGAGAAAATACCTATAATTTTTGGTCCCATTTCTAGCTATGTCAAGAGCATTGATTGACGTAGAAATAGGGAGTTGACTCATGGTGAATAAGGAAGTCGTGTTCACCATTCTTCCAACTAAGAGACATAAATTTGAATCAAGTGATGGTTATCGAGATAGATGGGTATAGTGGAAGATATTGGTGGTTGAAGTATCTAAGGGAAACGAGATAACGTTCCTATTGGAGATCCAACTTGAAGACAAATCGACAAAGTCCGGTCAAGATCGAAACTTAGCGCTTCTTGGGAGGCAACCCAAGTGATTTTTCTTGTTTTGTCCAGTTGCTTATTTTGTTTATTTTTCATTTTATTCGATTTTTATTTTATTTTTTATTGCAAAAAAATCGAAAAAAAATGGCACTATATTTTCCACTTGGGCGCATTGTGTACGATTTTTAATTTTCGAGTTCACCATAATCGACTTCATGGCTCCATAAGTTTTGTTTTCTTGTCTACCTTGCAAGGTTACAAAGATGCAAAACCAAACAATGATGGAGTCGAGGCGAGGGGACAAACAAGACCACACCTCGGAGGCATGCAACACCCACGAGCTTGTGCGCTAGGATGCATAGTGAGCTTACACGGAATACTACATGCACGTATTGGTACCACATATCTTTGATAAGGAGCTTTTACTCCTTGACTACCAGGAAAGTCCTTTTTCCACCTCTCCATTGTGGGACAATGTCGCTTTAAGTTTGGGGGTGTAGTATATTTTTGATCATCCAATCAGTCTTGAGTAAAAAAAAAAAAAATAAAATAGTTGAGTTGTCGCTTGTAAAACGTGAAATTGCATGACTAAGTTAATTTGTTGGAATATGAATTGAACGGTCAAGATAAAGATGTGTTTGAATTGTAATCTATTCTTCTTTCCATTAATTCCATCAATATGCTTAACTCCGTTGATTTATTTGAGGATGATTTATGCAATTGAGTATTTCTTGTATGATCCCACCGGATTCTAGAACTTGTTTGATCACTAGTCGAGGCGAAATCTTAGGTGAAGTAACACTAAGGAAATGATTTAGGCCATCTTTGAGCAAGCTAGAACCAAAAATGCTTACCTTTTTATTATATACTCTCACTAGTGTCCCCTTTGAGCCTGTTAAACCCGTTCTTTGGCAACCAATCTTTTACCTTGGGCCTACATGTGAAAATCTTAATTACCCATCACTCATACACACAAAGTATAGAAGAATGTTGAAGGTTGATGAGGGTATGATAAGTAGGGTATATGTTATTTGCATGGAGTTGCCCGAGAAAAAGAAAATATGAAACCCCATGTGTTAAAATATGCAAAAGAATAAGTTTGGGGGTTTCGAAAAAAAAAAATTGAGGCTCATAAAGGGAGAATAATTGAGAATTCAACAAAAGTAAAGGTAGCTATTTTGTTTGCCAATTGGTGATTTGAAGTGATAATTGTGTGTTTGGGTTAGTTGAGCCACTTAATCCTATATTTTCCTACCTTTTACCCTAAGCCCACATTACAAGCTTTGAAAGTCCTATTGATCATTGTGTTACATTAGCCTACATTAGTGGAGATTAGTGTGAATGACAAGCTTATGGAGTCCGGTAAACATTTCATCTTGATATTTAAAAAGTGGATCATTTTAACAACACTTGATTGCGTGAATCTATTTGAATAATGTAAACGGAGTTGGCATGTACATTCCACACTTTTGATCACAATGTTAAAATGCATGTTTGATTGATAGTGAAATGAGTAATAAGACAAATGATATTGGTTGTGAAGTTTTGTAGTTTGTTTGTATTGTTGTGTCATGTATTTTTCATTTTAGAGTTGTAATTGCTTGAGGACGAGCAATATTCTAAGTTTGGGGGTATTTGTTCACTTGGTTATATACCATTGATTTGAGCTTCCTAGAATTGAGTTTTGTGTTGTTTTTGAGTATTTTGAGTCATTTTTGTTATATCTCATAGGTTAGGCATTAATTCCCATTGTTTCGAGTCATTTGAGTGGTCAATCCATTTTTGGTATATTGAGTCATTTCGATGCCGTCAGTCGCCCTGGCGACAAAACAAGAAGTTTTATTCTTTTTTTCTTGACTTTTGTGGGTTATAAATAGAAGTCTTGGGGGCGTGAAATTAGGGATCTTGGACTTTTGGGCAGCCAACAAAACAGCTATAAGACATAAGAGATGCTTCAATATCTTGGGAAAGGCACGGAGAAGAAGATTGAAGGCTTTTACATCTAGAAATAGAGAAGATCCCTCAACTCTTGTTCTTATTTTATTGCTTTCTTCATATCTTGTAAGATGTATTGTTGTATTCCATATGGATTCATTTTCTTCAATCATGAGCTAAACTCTATAATTCTAGAGGGATGATGTAATCTATGTTTGAACTTATGTTTTGAGATTATGGTTTGTCAATATAGATTTCTCAATTTATTTGTGCTATTTGGATCTATTGCTTCTAAATTATTTGATCAATAATTTAGAGTGTTTGGTGTATTTGATTTGACACTTGAGAGAGGTAATTGAATATATAGCATAACCTAGGATTTCATAGAATTAAGAGATTTGTGAATCCTTTGAAGTCATTTATCAAGATTCATAGTTTTTATTGAGATTTCAATTGGTAATTTTTATAGAGATATTGATTTCCCAATTGAGATCTAAAATCATTTTGGCACTTAGAGAGAAAATGATTATTGTAGAAATCTTGACTTATAAATTGGTAATTTATGATTGATAAACCATATTGATAACATAAGGGATAATTATATTCATCACACCTCTAGAATTCATTTGATCATTTGGATAAACTCATTTTTATTTTCATATTCTTAATTTATTCTTGTTATTCTAGTATAATAAACTCCATCAACTATTGAATATCTAAATAAAGTTAGACTACTATATTATAGTACTTAGCAATAATTCGATAATTATTCCTGTGGATACGACAACCTTACTTTCACTATATTAAAACTTGACACCGTAGACTTGCGGTTAGAAAAATCACTAACACTGCAGACTTGGTGTGTTTACAATGAACCTTCGAGATTGTTTCTGACATTGGTAGGTTTTCCACCATGATTCATACACCTTTGATCACAAACTCCTCCTAATTTCCACATCCACCCACACCTCTTACCCATTCTCCAAAACCCGCCCCAAAAAATCTTGCCGATTCGAAGCCATGTGGATCCATTCCTCAGCTTGCAAAAAAATCATTGATGATAGCTGGTCCTCTCTCACGAATAACATTGAAGGAAAAATCGAAAATTGTAAAATTGGTCTTCTAAATTGGAGCAAAAAGGAATTTGGCCATCTACAGCAGAAGATCAATTTTATTAAAAAGGAGATTTCGAAAATCCATTTAGGTCTTATCTCTACAGCTTCAAAAGAGAAATTGGGTGAATTAAATGCTCATCTTGAGGTGCTTATGTCACTGAACGACATTAAATGGAAACAAAGGGCGAAACAGCACTGGCTCCAAGAAGGTGACCGAAATACCAAATATTTTCACGCCATGGCTTCGACTCAAAACTCCGTGAATCAGATTCTCTCCTTGAAAATGAGCACAAAGATCCCCTGCATCGACCCGAAAGCTATCAAACAAATCATTGGCAATTACTCATGATATCTTCGCTTCTTCTTCCCATCGTCCGACATGGTGGCATGTACAATAGGTAGAGTACGGCCCAAAATAAAAACTCGAGCATGGCGGAATCCTTGAATCAACCTTTCACTGAAAATGAGGTAACCCGAGTTCTCAAACATATGCATCTATTTAAATCCCCATCCGAGGATGGTATGAGCCTCGTTTTTCAATAAAAAAAAATTTGGCATATTGTCAAGAAGGATGTAATTGATTTTGTTTTAAATTTTCTTAATAAAAACTCCTTCAATCCATCATTCAATCTCACTCACATTGTTCTTATGTCGAAAATAAAACTCGGATTCCATTACACAATCCGCCCCATAAGCCTATGCAATGTCACATACAAAATAGTGTTGAAAATTTTGTCTCTTCGTCACAAGTCTTCTACCTCCATCATATCGCATTCCCAATCCGCATTTATTCTCGGTAGACTTATTACTGATAACATTCTTGTTGCATATGAAACTCACCACCCATGAAATTACGCATATCCGGAAAGGTTGATATATGTCTATTAAACTCGATATGAGTAAATCTTTGATAGAGTTGAATGGTCCTTTGTTCTCAAAATCTTAACATCTACCCCGAATTTTATTACTCTTATCCGATTGTATCTCAACCCTTCCTTTTCGCTTCTAACAATGGCCACCAAGTAGGCTCCATCAAGCCGAATCGTGGCATCCGGCAAGGCGACCCCTCTCCTTTATCTCTTTATCATATGCTCCAAAGTGTTTTCGCTTATTGCAGGATTACAGGCAGCGAGGAAACTTAGTGGCATTTCTATCAACAAATTCGCCCCCTCCGTGTCACACTTATTCTTCGCAAACGACACTCTTCTATTTGGCCATGCGATGCTAGAAGAGGCTGAACATCTCCTTTTTCCATTAATTTGTACGAGCAAGTTTTGGGCCAACATAAACTACTTACAAATTAGGTATCTATTTTAGCCCAAATACTACTCCATCCACCAAGTCAACCATCCGCCATCTACTTCTTTTCCCCCAAGTCCAAAGCCATGGCAAAATCTCGGGCTACAATAGATCATCTGCAAACAAAAATAGATCTTTGATTGCATCCTTGAATCGTTGTTGGAAGAAATTAAATGGTTCAAGGAAAAATCTCTATCTCAAGCGGGTCATTCAGCTTCTCATCAAATCTGTTCTTTATCCCGACATATGCAAAACCTAGTCTTATTGGGAGTAGGTTAAAACACGATATGAGACATGTAAATACACACATGCGGAACACATGATAAAATAAAAAAATGCAAAGAGAGAGATGCAAAGAGAACGCAGAGAGATGAGAGAAACGACGAGAAAAAAAGAGAAGAAAGAAAAGTGATTTCAACGCGGCTGATTCGATAGAGGCCCGAGAAGAATTTTAGTATCCACAAGTTGAACATGCAAGTAATCTCTTTAGTTTTCATGTAGATTTAGGTTTGAATTTGGTTTGGATTATTGTTATGTATGTGATTTCATTATGCTGATCTCAAGGCTTGTTGTCTTATCATGTTTGACCATATGTATTTTTGTCTTAAATGTTATAAAATTTCATGTATTGGGCTTGCCGCCAACTATGTTATGATTTGAGTGTATGATTTTTCTAATTAGTTGAATGTATGTATTTTCCTAACTAATCAATATCAAGTTAAACTAATTGATCCTAACTAAAGAGTTTCTCACAACTAATCGATATTGTGTTTTTCCACTAACTAACTCAATGTATGACTTTATCCTAAATAGTTTTGAATAACTTTCCCTTAATTAGTTGAATGAAGGTTTCCCTTAACTAGTTGATTGAGGGGTGTCCATTAGCTAATTGAATGTAGTTATTTTCATAAGTAATTAAATGTAGGGTTAGTTATTTCCATAAGTAATTGAATGTCGGTTTGACATAGGCTCCTCTCTTAGGGTTTTCTTAATAAATTAAATTTATGGATTTCCCTAGAAAGATTTGAATAATTAAATGTAAGTTTGTTTTTCTAACTAATTGATATATGGATTTTCCTTAACTAATCAATGTGGGCTTTCTTTAATTAAATGAATGTAGGGTATTCCCTAACTAAGTGAACGTATGACTTTTCCCCAAGTATAATTGAATCTAGACTTGCAGTTCACTAATTAATTGAACGAAGGTTTCCGAATAGTTGAGTATGTTTATCCTTTACACTGAATATGTGGTTTTTCCCTCGACTAATTGAATATAAGGTTTCTTCCAATCAATGTTGAGTATCCGAATGTATGTTTATCCTCGCTTACATGTTTTATGCCATGGTTACTTTTAATATGTTTGCTAATTAATGTGATTTAATTATTATATTTATGCCATTAATGTTTATGATCGAATTCAATTAAAGTTGCATCACGTAGGTTCATGCATCATGTTAATGTATGTTCATAACATTCCATGAGCATCCCAAGATTAAGTCAAGTCAAGTCCTAAGTTTAGAAGATAATGTTTTTCAAAAGAAATGGATGCACATTGTTCTATGATCTTGGAGTGAGTGGAAAATAGTTCGAGGATCCGGCGTTCGACCACGTGCCGCTTGTGGCTAATGTTAATGTTCATGGAAAAGGGCCTTTGGGCAAAACGACTGGAAAAGGGCCTTCGGGCAAAATGTTCACGTTCCAAATAACAAGGCTCACAGACTTCGATTAGAACAATGTGTTACCAAGTGAGCTCGCGTCCTAAGAATATTTCATGCAACGAAAGTCAAAGTTTTATGCGAAAGAAAGTTTTAAGCAATAAAATGAAGGTTTTTAAGGAAGGAAAACGTAAATTCTTTTTAAGTTGTAAAAGTTAAGATACTGCATAAGGCATGCATTCATGCATGAGGTTACTTATTGAGCTCCTTTAGCTCATTCCACGAATGTTAAATTTTTCAGATGAGAATGCAGAGAGAAAGGAGATGGTCGGGGCGCAGTGACTCGGGGAACTCATGCAATGGAATTTTTATTATTTTCAAAGTTTGACTTTTTAGTTCATTAAACGTTGAATGACATTTTATTTTCACTATGAATATTTTTGGACAAATAATTAATTCAGTTATTAGCATTTAATTCCGCTGCAAAGTTTCGAACGAAGTAAAATTTTTAATACTCCATATTTTTTTGACATTCACTAAAATATTTCTATTTATTTATTATTTTCCGTATTAAAATAGTAAGCTAGAAAAGGGCGCTACAGATTCATTAGATAAGTTGGCCAAAACTTTGTATCAGTAAGGGTTCAGGGGGATTGGGTTTTCGAAACATTAAAGCCTTTAATATTGCTTTATTATCCAAGCAAGTTTGGCGGATTCTTACTTGTCCGACTTCCCTTCTTGCCTCGATCCTTAAAGCAAAATGTTTCCCGAATTCGAATATCCTTTCAGCATCACTCGGCTATCGACCATCTTGGTCTTGGAGGAGTATCTTTGAAAGTATTGGTTTTCTTAAACTAGGTTGCCGGAAATTCATCAAGTTGGGTTTCTCGATAAATATTTGGTTTGATCCTTGGCTCCCTACTCATTCAGATTTTCGTATTCGCAGCTTGCCGAGTACAAATTCAAATTTATATAAGGTGGCTGAATTAATTGATCAAGAAAGGGGAATGTGGAATATGGATTTAGTCAAACATTTATTTTCCGTGGAGGAAAGTAACTCTATTTTATCCATTCCTATTACTTCATATCGGTCTCCCGATGCTTGAGGGTGGCATTTCACAAAAAATGGAAAATTCACGGTTAGTTCGGTGTACCATGCAATATTGAATTCCAGTGATTTCCTAGATTCTCATTTGCTTAATGCTTTTTCTTCAACGAACAATAAGCGATCCGCGAAATTGTGGAAAATGTGCATCCCGCCGCAATCGCAATTCTTTTTGAGATGCTTAACAGGGGCCATTCCTACATCGGATTTTCTCGAACACCACCATTTACATGATCCGCACCCGTGCCTTTTCTGTGGAGCGTTTCCGCCAACAGCGTCGCATGTTTTTATTTCTTGCCCTTTTGCAAAATCGATTTGGCGGTCTATTGGATTATGGAACACCATTAACCAATTTGCCCAACCATCATTTTCTCTATGGGCCAGAGAGATCATCTTGGAGCTCCCATCAGATATGTGCGACATCTTTATTGTTGTATGTGACATGATTTGGTTTGCTAGGAACAAGAAGAAATTCGATGATTTCGTTCCCAATTCGTATAACATTATTCTTTTGGGATAATAATTATATTTTAGATTTCAATACATCTGGCAAATGGACAAAAAGATCGTCATTAGCCCTTTTCACGAATGCTTAAGAAACAAACCCTTCGACCCATCCATCCATTTCGACGCTGCGATTTCCACCTCGGGTGCTCGTGTAGGTATAGTAGTTTGGGATGTATCCGAGAATTTTTATATGCAATTTCCAAAAAGCTTCCTCACATTACAGATGCCATGACCGGTGAAGCTATGGCCCTTCGAGAATCTATGATCCTTGCCCGTCAACTCAACCTCGCCTCGTAGAAATTTTGAGATGCGCTAATTATTCTTGCTGCCAACGGAGAAGCCCTTTACCCAATCTCTTGCACGAACTTTGCCGATGATATTCAAGCCTTATTTGACCGCGATAGTTACTAAAATTTCATGGTTCCGATGTCATACTAATTTAGTTGCTCATTTCCTTGATTTTTAAGCCAAGAACATGTCTGTTGATTTTTTTGTTTGGGACCATCTCCCAACAACTCTTTGTCAATAGTCTTTGGGCCGATTTCTAGCACCCTTAATTTTATAATATAGTTTTTCCTCAAGAAAAAAATCAAGTTGGCTAGGTTAGGCTATTAAAAAAAAGCCTATTATATATAAAATGCCATGCTTAGGCCCAACAAATGTAGATTAGGCCCATACCATCCAAATGGTAAGCCTAGCCCGATCTAGCCTTTTTCTACCCCAAGAATGCATGATAAACTTTTTTGTTATTTTGAATTCAATCCTCACACATTTGTTATAAACTAGTGTTCTTACCCGTGCAATGCACTGGATGTGTATGTGCGACCATATGAAATGTGTTGTATTGGACCATGTGTGGTTTGTTGTGTCGGGCTATATAAATTGGATGAAAATAAAATTTTCAATAATGGAATATAAAACAATAAAATAGATTTCAAACGAATTAATCGAATTAAAGCACTACTTATAAAAATTACAATTTTTGGAATACATCTTTGTACACCACATTCATCGTTTGTTTGTTTTTTATTCGTGTCACCACATACTAATATTTTAAACCCTTATGATTCGTGATTGGGGAAACAACAACACATAATTGGCCAAGAATGAATATTGGATTCTTCAAATACATATTGATATTGGGGAGAGATTGTCCTTGGCTCTATTTTATAGTCATTGCATATGATACAGTCAGAGGAAACTATCTCCGTTGAAATTTGAAGGGAATTCTTAAGTCTGACGGGGTCAGTGTAGTTCATGGAATCAAAATCTTATGGCATGCATTCGTTCCAGTGAGAATTTTCTCAATTATATTTTAAACTTATATTACAAAGGTTTTCTGATATTTTCAAAATACGAATTTTGCATTATAATAACCACTAACCGCTTGATTTGAGGTTTGAACCTATCAATTAAAATTACAGTTTTTAAGATTTTATAAAATACTTCTCTATTTTACAATTTACTAATACATTTTTTATATTATCGGATTATACATTCTTGAGTTGAACGATTTTTTATCTTTACTAAAATTATCACTAATATACAATTACAAAATAAACAAGTAAATAAAAATTATAAATATATATATATATATACTATACACTATTTGTATAATCAGCACTATTTTTTATTATTAAAAAGTGAAATTTAAAAAAATTACTGAAAATAATAAAAGTACCTATAGAGCATGAATAAATTTAATTATATTTAGTACAATCAAATTCGAAATATATAAATAAATATTTTGCAATATGTAATCCATATAAAATCAATAATTTTTAATATTGAATTATTATACAATAATAAGGTTATATGTAAAATGGGCCATTATGAAATATCAATGTACAAATAAATTAGGGAAAATTACAAAAAATACCCACTTTCCGGTAAAAATACCACAAAATACGCTCGTATCACTTTGTACTCATTTGTTTTTCTTTTTTTAGGCTACTGCATATTTTTTTTTTTTACGTTTACTTTTTATTTATGTATTGTTTTATATGTTATATATGTTGTTTCGATGTTGTTTAAATTTGTTTCTTTGTTGTTTCGATATTTCAAAACAACTTTTACCTATTTTTATACTGTTTTTTGTTCATGTATTGTTTTGTACATTGTTTCTATTTGTTTATGTGTTGTTCTATAATATTTTTAATGTCGTTCTAATAATTATTTTTTGTTGTTTCCATGTGGTTTCATTGTGTAAATACAGCTTTTACCTGTTTTAAGCTCTTTTTATTCATGTGGTGTTTTAAATATTTCTTACGTTATTTTTGGGTTGTTTCTCTACCGTTTTTAATGTTGTTCTGATTTTTTTATTGTTTCCACGTAGTTTTCAATGTTTAAATACAATTTTTACCTATTTTTAAGATCTTTTTGCTCATATGGTGTTTTCTATATTGTTTCTGGTTTGTTTCTATATTGTTTCTTGGTTTTTTCTATTTTTTTATGTTTTCATGCATTAGATCAAAAATTGAATTGTGCTTTTTTATTCATGTTGTTTCTATAATATTTCTAATTAGTTGTAGTTTTAATAAATGTTGTTTATGTGTATATTTCTTGATTTTATAAGTTTTCGAGTGAAACATAGATTATTTAACGGGGGCAAAATTTATTTTTTCACTAAAATTTTATTAGAAGAAACGTGTTTGAAACAGGTTAGAAACAATCTTGAAACAACAATGTAAAAAAGTTTAGAAATTTTGGCGGAAGCATAAAGTTTTTCAAAAAAAGGGCGCCACCGTAAATCTGTTCAAACAAAGTACCGGGAAGCGTAAAAACTGTCATTATTTCTGGCAAGTGGGGCAATTATGTACATTTCCCAATAAATTATACAAAGTCCATGACCTAAACCACTAAGGCGTCGTTTGGGTGGCCATAATAGGTGGGATATCACTTACTTTGCTAATATTTCACATCCATTATGTTGTTTGGTCCGCACAGTGTTGGCCCTGGAAATGGGGCAGGCCCGGATTTTTATCAAGCTGGATGAGTTAATAGGTATCCCACCCCCAAGGTGGTATAAGCAATACAGGCTATTATACTGCCTATGGAAATTACTTTAACACCCTTGTTGACAGCTGTCCAAAATCCAAATTTGAGGAGTACTCAGCTCATTCCCGCTTCTGGTCATTATTGGAGAAACAACCCACGAAACTGAAGAACCATAGTTCAAGGTTGGAGAGGCGAAATGAAGAACCAAGCTCATTCCCGCTTCTAAATCGCAGTCTACTCATCTCGCATGTGACAAATGATTATTCCTCATTTTTATATTTCGTATTTCATTATCTGTGAACCCTAGATTTTGTCTGAATCTCCTCTTAATCTTTACTTCAGAAATCGAAGGAGATAACATTGAATCCAAACGAAGGCTAGCTTCTGGATGTTTTGTAGGTAATTCTTGGGGTGATTTATGTTATTTGCTATTGGACTTTGTTATGGACTATATCTTTATCAAAACAGATTTTTACTGATAAATGGGTGTGAACCACAAAAGTACAATTTTAGTCAACTGATTATTGGGTGTTTGAATTGAGTTTCGATAAATTAACCGAACGTATCTAACTTATCCAAGTGTAGTTCTTATTTTTTGGTTTGCTTCTATATATATTAATTTCTTCAGTTCCTAGATTTAAATACCTGTTGTAGCTGGTTGTTGAATCGTGCATTATTCTTATATCCAGATATAATAAATTGTTGATTACAAGATGAATTGCATACATCAATTTGCTTATACATATGCTTATTTCATTACAACTTTTATAATAACAATGTCAGAATTTTCAAGAAGAAGAGCTGAGATATTCTACTAGTTGAGGAAATAATGTTAGAAAGTATTTTTATATTGAATATGTTTGTGAGTACAATTCGTGTGCAAGCTCGGAGGCGACTAAGAAATCGTAAACAAGGAACTACATATGTTATGGCAAATAAGATACCCAAACAGATAGAGCATTTAGATGACTTGATTTTACGTAATGATTTCGATTGTCTAGACAATTTGAGGATGACATGCGGTGTCTTTGCTAAACTATGTTACTTGTTAATGCATGTGGGAGGTCTTGTAGACTCTAGATACATGTCAGTTAATGAGAAGGTAGCACTATTTCTTTATGTGCTCGCACATCACAAGAAAAATAGGATTGTGCGTTTTGATTTCAAGAGATCTGGACAAACAATAAGCAAACACTTCCACGATGTGTTGCATGTTGTTTTGAGGCTACACACTTTACTACTTGTTAGTCTTCAACCAGTCGATGACAACTGCCCAAATCCTAGATGGGGTTCATTTAAGGTAAATTTAACAAAAGTCCAAAATTTTGTCATAAAACACATGCAAATAACTGAATGGATATATAATATGACTGAATGTATTTACCTCTATAGGGTTGTTTAGGTGCATTAGATGGTACCTATATCAAAGTCAAAGTTCCAGAGACAGATAAGGCAAGATATAGAACAAGGAAAGGAGACATTGTCGTGAACGTACTTGGGGTTTGCGATCGAAATATGAATTTTATTTACGTGCTAACTGGTTGGAAAGGTTCTACGGCTGATTGTAGAGTTTTACGTGATGCAACTCATATGCCTAATGGTTTAAAAATCCCACAAGGTATTATCTTATTAAATTACCATTGATATCTTTTGAATCGACATCTTCAAGTAATAATCTCATTATTTTGAATGCTTTAAAAAATATAAAATATGTGTTGACAGGTAATTTTTACCTTTGGGATAATTGTTACACAAACGGTCAAGAATTCCTAACTCCATACAAAGGAGTTAGGTACCATCTCGACGAATGGGGTGAAGGAACTTCAATTCCACAAAATACAAAAGAATTTTTCAGTATAACTCACTCGAAAGCTCATAATGTCATTAAAAGATCATTCGGACTTTTGAAAAAAAGATGGGCTATAGTACGGAGTCAAACATTTTATGATATCAAAGTCCAAAATCGGATGATTATGGCATGTGTTCTTCTTCACAATTTCATTCGTTTAGAGTTGCACGTAGATCCCATGGAAGAGTTACTGAGTGATGACGATGAAGATGACCATGAAGATAATGAAAACATGGAGTTCATTGATAATGTTGAGCCATCACAATTTTGGACAAATTGGAGAGATAATTTAGCCCAATCAATGTTCAATGAATGGAGAGGTGTAGGATAGTCTAGAAGATATCATTAGATAGATTGCATCTTGTAACCACATGATATTAGTTACAGTTGTGTCATGCTGGAGCCGTGATATTATTGGTTATGTATCTCATTAGACGGATATTTGGGCGGATTAATGTTGTAACTCTGAATGCTAGAGGAATTTGATGTTTCAATGTCATTGATCTTATTGGGGGTTTAATTAAGTTGTAATGCATTTAATGTTTTTTCTCCATGATTTGGCCGAATGTGGTATTTTCTGTATATTTCCACGGATTAATGTTGTCCGATTTGTTATTTTTTCTGTGCATTCAATATTCTATACAATGACAAACTAGTTGTATAGATTTGTTATTTTCATATTCTATGCATTTTTATATTTATTTTTTAGATATTCATATTTTCACAAAATGTGGTATTTTCATCCTTTTGTCATGTTGTTATCTTACATGCAGAAGGCCAATGGAAGCGTCAAGTGGAAACTTTATAAAGCCAGTGCGAAAGAGGAACAACAAGGGGAGAAGAAGCTGGAGCAGACGCGAGGAGGAGGTGTTAATCACCGCTTTGAAAGTGGTTATTGCGAATGGCTGAAAATTTGAAAATGGGTTCAAAATAGGCTATCTTCAAGCTTTGGAAAAAGAAATACAGAAGGTTCTTCCTGGGACGGACTTGAAAGGAATTCATATATCAACTCAAAGATACATGTTTGGAAGAAGGACTACGGCAGCCTTATGACAATGTTGTCGCGTAGTGGAATTGGTTAGAATGATAGCACCAACATGATCGAGGCCCCTGATGACGCATGGGCTGCATACGTGAAGGTAATGATTTGTTGATGCATTACGGGTTGTCTGTTGTTTATAGCATTTGTTTTATCATTAATTGTGTTTATTTTTGGATTAATTGTTTTCATTTTGAGTTAAACCATTCCAATTTGCATATTGTAGGTCGATTCAAATGCTCGTCTAATGAGGACAAGTTTTGGCCATTTTTTAATGATTGGGTTATCATATTTGGAAAAGATATGGCTACTGGCGAGCATGCAGAAGACTTCATCGAGGCAGTTAACCATGTACTAAATGGATCATCCATACCACAAGAAGAGTCTCCTGATAACCTGGAAAACTTGCCGGACAATTTCGAGGATGAAACAGAGACCCAATCCATGTGTCATGCCGAAAGCACTAAGCAAACCTCAAAGATCCTAAGAAGAAGAGAAGTGGTAAAAAAGAAAACCAATTGAGAGCATGGATCCTTTGTGTGAGATAATGAAAATATTTTGCCATAATACAGACGCTAGGTTGGGCGACATAGCCAAACGAATTGGGTATGAATACGACATTTCAGTGGCTAGGAAAGAAGTCTTTGGGGTTGTTGGCAACATTCAAGGACTAACATTGCGTGATAAGTTGTTGGTTTCCAAACTTCTGGTCAAGAACACTAAAGAGTTAGAACTATTTTTCAGTTTGCCGGAAGAAGCCAGAGCTGAGTTTCCAAGGATGAAATTAGCAGGCAATTTATGATATTTACTGGGAACCTAGGAATGATATTTGATTTCTCTAAAATTACAATTTTTTGTTGTGCCTAATTACTCGTCTGAAACTTGGGAATGTAATGTGTGTTGAGCAACTGAATGTGCATTTCAAACACACTTTTTGTATTTGGTCGTGAAACATGATTTATTTGATCTAGTGGAATTGCTGAGACCATGTTTGTTTATGTTATCTTCGTTGAAATCCATGTTTGTTGATTCATTAGTTGATATATCCTATTGTTGATTCATTTGATGAAACATGGGTTAGTTGATAAATGTTAGCTGAAATATGGGTTAATTTGCAATTTAATGTTAGCTGAAACATGAGTTAATTTGCAATTTAATGTTTGTTGAACCAGGGGTTATTTTGTAATTTAATGTTTGCATTACAGAGGTTGAGCAGCAATTTAATGAAAATTGTGTGCTGATGCAGGGGTTAATTTAGCCTTTAATGTTTGCATTACAGGGGTTGAGCAGCAATTTAATGAAAATTGTTTGTTGAACCAGGGGTTAATTTGTAATTTAATGTTTGCATTACAGGGTTGAGCAACAATTTAATGAAAATTGTGTGCTAATACAGGGGTTAATTTGGCCTTTAATGTTTGCATTACAGGGGTTGAGCAGCATTTTAATGAAAATTGTGTGCTGATTCAAGCAAAAAACGAGTGAAATCAAACTAGTTTAATACCAAGCCGCAAATTTTCATTGTTACCAGACCATCAAACTAGTGAAACCAAACTTGGAAACATGTTTCACAGTAGATACAAGACACTGAAACAGGAAATTAACAAACTTGCTCATAACTAAAGAGCTGGACACAAACAGACACAAATCAGATTTCAGCGTACAAGGTCGTGAAAGACGTACGCTTGAAAATAGGACCCCTACAAATTAGAATTAAAACAACACGACACGACAAAGTGAAAATGAGCACAACATAAATAATCGAAACAAACAAACCAAAGACATGAACAACGAAGGCAGTAGAACTAAGACTGAACTACATCAAACCAGAAATTGACTCGACGACTAGACAAACTAGGATGGAACCGCATTGACACAAGTTCATGGCTTTTTAATAGGTGAGTATGAAGCAGTAGAACTATCACCGACTGCATGGGGTGGACGATTTGAGCCGCTTGATCAAAAACTTTTGCATCTTGCCAAGAACTTCTTCAGTGGTGGACAACTTTGACGGAGGGTTATTTGGGTCTGGAACCGAGGACTCACTTGCAAATTCATACGATGCTAACTCATTCCAGAAGGAGTTGTCCGTGTTGTCAGAGTTGTGCTCCACTCCAGCAGTGGTTTGATTGGCTATTGGCACAACATCCGGACCATCTTCATCGCCGTGATCACTAGATATTTCAATTACTTCAACTTTGTTGCCTACTTCATTGTTTTCACTTTTGTTAGCATCATCTTCTTCGAACAACCAACGAAGCTCATCGAAGTCATGTTCGCCTTCCAGCATATAAGCTATTCCAAGTTTTTTCTCCTACAAAATAATCAAACACGTAAACATTCTAGACAGATAATGTACAGTTTGTGTAAAACTTGGTGTAAAATTTGTGTAAATAGTTTTTCATGTTGTAAAATTTGTGTACTTTGCATATGTAGTCCCACATCGACTGGTGACAAATGACTTTGTGGGTGATAGGATCATAGGAGACGCCGCTTAGTTGGATAATCCATTTGAAAACTTGGTAGCGCTGACGCAACTTCTTAATTCATTGCATACAATATGCATAGTTGAAGTCTGTACCAAAACGTGTTTTGACAGCAGTCATTGCAGCATAAATGGCAAAGGTATTTACGCCTTGAGCTTGAAAATTTCCTTCCATTGCCTGCTCTACCAAGACCTTGATGAATTTGTGGTCAACTTCTCTGGTCCATTTTGCATTCTAGAATACCTTAGATTGACAAATAGCCCATTTAGGTGTTTTGTTGTTGGCATATTGATAAGGCTGATTTGTATATTTTCAGTGGTATTTGTATGTTGAATTTTTCCAAATGTATTCACACATATAAATATGAGTTCAAAGAATGTGCTGGTATAACTTGATACAGAATC
The DNA here is from genome assembly GCA_016081115.2 of Rehmannia glutinosa. Taxonomy (NCBI): domain Eukaryota; kingdom Viridiplantae; phylum Streptophyta; class Magnoliopsida; order Lamiales; family Orobanchaceae; genus Rehmannia; species Rehmannia glutinosa. The sequence goes on along the minus strand of JABTTQ020001435.1, from coordinate 99,230 downwards.
AAAGAAGATTTAGATTCCATAGAAAAGTGATATGATGAGGCTCACATACAGGTTCACATACAGGTTCACATGTCCAGATCTTACCAGCATATACAGTTTCACAGCTATTAAAAGTTGTCTGGATACCTGGCCATTTTGTTACAATGCTTAATTTGCTCTTCTTCAAATGTTTGCTTTACAGAAAGAATATATTCCATTTTGCCTTTCTGGGATATTCTTGGGTGAACAAGATTGAATACTAATTTGTAGTTTAGTTGCAAGACCATTTTTTGGTATTAATTGTAAGGAATATATTCTCTTGTATCCAAAAAGGTTGATGTAGGTCTCAAGGGGTGTGAGTAAGGTTTAGAAGGGGGAGTTGAATAAACCTTACCGACTTTTCGATTTTAGTCCTTTTCAAATATTACGAGTTAAATACACAAACTAAGTCCTCTTTGGGGACAAATTAAGTTAGTTAACCAAATAGAGTTAGCCTCAACAGACTCGATTGAGCTGTTGATAGAATAACTCAGCTGTTTAGTCTAAACCTTAACTTGGTTGTGATGAGATTTTCAGCGGAAGACTTAACACCCTTTAATTTGATTTAATTTGTTTTAAACACTTGATTTTAGCACTTAGTTACTTATCAGTTGGATAGCAAATTATCAGCAGATATAAAGTGATATGCAGAAATAAAATGATGAAATGTAAATGACACAATAATTTTTATAGAGGTTCGAAGATGGGGTAATTCTTCTACTCCTCTCTTCTCCAACTCCTGGAGGAATCCACTAAGTAATGATCAGAGTTTAAAGTGGTTATCAGTCCAGATACAAGTCTTGATCACACAGCTGACTTGCTCCTTTGGGACTAAGTCTGGAGATGCCTTGGTCACATAGCTGGCTTCTTGTCCGACTCAGCTACTTCACAGGGCGGTTGCCTTGCTACTTCAGCTCACTTTCTCAAGCTTCTTGGATTTGATCACGAAGCCCTCCAATAACTTGAGATTGGTTCGACCTTGAACCTTTCTACAATCCTCCTTGGAAAGTAGACTCCTTTTGCTTCTTCAAAAGTTTCCTCTTCAACAGTTTGAAGTTGTTTTCCTTCACAGCTTAGTGTTGAATCGATTTCTTTTGATATTTAGGCTTGAGGATTTTGCTTGAATAACTTGAGAATATTTTGCAGGTTACAGTATGAATAATGCTTGTTATCTCAGGTATGCAAGGTAACCTTTTCTCAATGTGATTCCTCACTTTTTTATAGTGAATTTTCAAAAATCACCTTGTTGAAGAGATAGCCGGTTTTCAAAAATCACTTGTGTTCGCTTGGCTTGTCTTGTTGCAATCCTTGATGTTGACATTTTCTCGTATTAAATGTCTTGGCAAAGATTGCAAATAAGCTTTCGACATCGTGCAAAGAGCTTCCCATTGGTTCGTTCCTTTTGCACACAACTAGAACTAATACTTTATCTCTGACAACTTTAGCAAGTTACTATTCTGAGTAACATTCTTGACTTTAATCAACGGATCTCGTTCAGTTGTCTTGACTTGACTGCAGTCCTTTATTCCCCAGGTGACTTTGAGTTAGCTTCCAATCAACGGATGACTCATCCGCACTTCAACTTTGAGATTCGCTTCTTGAGTTGACTTGATCGACTCTTCATACAAACAGTATCACACCGATACTCCTTTAGTCGAGTTCTTGACATCTCTTCCTTGCCACACTCGATTGCTTCACAAAGAGTCTTCATTCTAGTCTTGATTGACTTTTTGTATTCCCTGCATAGTCGACTTGACTCACCATACAAAATTATCTATTACAATACAAATTACAAGGAAAATGGGGTGCCAAATTTTTATTCTAAGTTTTACATGGCATTCATCAAAATCTAAACAATAAATTTCCCAACAATTTCCCCCTTTTTGATGATGCCAAAACTTAAATATATACAAACAATATGCAAATAGCAAACATACATACAGACGATGCAGTAACAAGGAATGTATGCGTAGAATCAATCTTTTTATTGATCATAGCATTCTTGTCCTTTACACAACTGTTTACAAAGTGTATCATGGCAATCACAGCATACTTATATCTACGCAAAATACAGATTTTTCATTAAATGTATAGAAGACTTACATACATATGTATTTACAAAAGTAAAATACATGAAGGGGTTAGCAGCAACACTTCATCGCCTTCGCTGTCTCCTTCTTTCTTCTTCAGCTCTGTCTTCGTCAGATCTCTTCCTCTTCTTTTCATTTTCAGCTGCTTTCTTCTTTTCGTAAGCTCTCTTCGCAGCTTCATCTTTTCTTTTTCTTTCCTGTCTTTCTTGCCACATCTGAGTTTGCCTCTTATTTTCTTCTTCGATTCTTTTGACACACTCAGCATTTTTCCTCTCCACTTCCAGATTGGCTATAGCATCATATCCAGCCCAGTAGATCCTTCCTTTCTTGCCTGGATCTACATATTCAATATTTTTGGGTAGAGGTCTAGGTTTAAAACCTCCACCTCCACCACTTCTTCCTTCTCTTCTGGGCGTATATTGTACCGGAGTCTTCTTCTTACCAGCAGAGTGACTGCTAGTAGTCTAGCTTCTTCGCACAACTTTAGACCTTTCTCCCAGTACAAGTCCCAAGTTTGGGCTATGGACATGTTTTTGAAATATCCTTCGAACTCGAGCGTTTTGAATTCTTCAACAGATCTTGGATCTTGTCCGTCATCTGGAATGGCATCTGTATCTTTTCCTGTTGGAATACCTCCGAGTTTTTTCAACATTTCTTCAACACGGGCATCCTTTCTCTTGTCGAAATCATCCATCTCTGCTTCTAAAATTTTTTTCTTAGGAGACATTGGCGCAGCAGAATGATAGAGCGGCAGAGTCACAGGAAGTTTGCTGATTATGCTAGTCAGATGACATGACCTTGCTGAAGGGTTTCATCAAGCATTAAGGTCACATCCTTTGACCTTTCCCCCTCAATAGCTTTTCCTTTTTCCTTCCTCTTCTCAACAAATTGTGTCTTTTCTTCTCTACAACAGCTTGTCTCATTTTCCTTCTCAACAACCGTCTCTTTCAACATCTTCGTATTCCTTTTCCCCTTTTTGGCATCATCAAAGGAGAGAGGAACCCCTGAAACATCCTGCAAAGCATGAAGTCTAGTCTCATTGATAGTTGAATCTCGCTTGAGTCTGCCATGAGTATGCTTTGTCGAAATTCTGAGCGGGTGGCTTTGGACTCGGCTGCCACCAATTTCATTTCAGCCATAAGAAGGCTGAATTTGGCATTCATATTCTCCTCTAAGCGCAGAAGTTCTTTTTCGATGAAATTCACGCAACAATTCCATCTCGCTTGTATGGGAGGCATGCAATCTCTCCATATAGGTCTGCATCATCGCCTTCATGTCAGCATTGTCGGCACTCCAGATTAGCATTCGATTGTATAGTGCCTTGAAGTAGCGAACATGCTCGAGAAGCATGGCACTCTGCTGTTGAGACCATTCCCTTATTCTCGACCACCACACCTCTCAAGTATCTTTGTGAGAGTGGCATCTCTCTGTTGTCCAGCGCATGTCGAGAGAGGCTTGGTGTCGCTTCAATCTTCTCGCCTCTTCACAGATCTTCTTGAAGATTTCACGCGTCTCAGCTGTCTGACTTAAGTCAGCTGCCGGCCACTCTGCATCGAAGTTGAAATCAGCTGGCACAATTGAAAGAGTCGAAATAATGGGGTCTTCTTGACAATGTGTAGAGCTTCTTGTTCTTTTTGCGCTCTCTTCTTCGAGCACGGGCATCTCACGAGAAAAGGAAACACTTCTTCATATGCATCGCTCTCGCACTTGAGTAATTGTGCGCGAGGTGGTCACTGCACCTCCTGAAGCCTCGCAGCTTGACTCGTGATTCACTGGGCCTTTGATGGTATTGACCTAGTTGGTTGAGCCTCACTGCCTTAATGCTTCTTCTTCGGTCTCAGCTGGTTTGTCCTTTTAAGTTTGCTGTTCCTCGGTCATATCAGTAGCGTCATCGGAAGATGATGAGACTTGAGGCTTGGCTCATCATCAAAATTGAACGTTTGACGAGCAGCTTTGAAATCTGGCTTACTCGTACTTGAAAGAACATCCTCAGCTGAGTCTTTTTGATGTGCAGCAGGGGTGGACTCAGTTTCATCTTCAGATCCCAGAAATGATATGTCAGGGTTATCTTGGGAATCATGAAGAGCACTAATCTCCTTCTCAGATTCTTCAATATGAACATGAGGGATGTTCTGCATTTCTGTCTCTTTACCCACAGAAGTCTCAACCTCCCTTGGGCCTTCATTACCTCCTGCAGTCTCAACTACAGCAAGGCCTTGTACATTCCCTCAACAGACGCAGCTGTCTTAGGGTCTTCTGCAGTGGCATCCACAGGAGTCTCAACTCCCTGGATTGCACTTTCATTGCCCAGAGTGTTAACTTCCGGGGCAGATCCATCATGTGCCTCGGCAGATCGAGCACGTCCTCGGCCCTACAAAATCTGTTGGCACTTCAAATTGAGATAGACTTAATCGTCCGAAAGCTTCAAGGACAACTTGCTCGTTGTTCTTTCTCTTCTCTTTCTCCACTTCGCCTCCTTCCTTCATTGTGGAGTCATCTGCAGATCCTCCGACCTAGCCGCAGTGGAATGAGTTTCCCCACCGGGCGCACACCGAGCAGTGACTTATGGTGGGGTCACTGCTCCAAACTCCCGCTATTTCCATTGAGTGTTCGATCGTGGGGGCGGGTGATAAGACACCTTCAACAGGGGTTGGCTCGGCTTGGTGCCCAAGTTCCCGGTGTCATCGCCAAGTCCCTTAGATCCGTCCTTCCGAGTAAATCAAGTGGTTGCGCAATAAGTGTGGCAATCTGTTGTACCACTCCCAACGGATCAATCTCCAACAGATTTAGAAGACTCTCCGGTCCTTCCCTCGCTTGTTCTATCCACACTGGGTCTTCTATTTGCCTCTGTTGATCGGGCCTCGGCAGACTTGGTTGTTTCATCAACAACTTCAGAGATCGCACTTCTTCAAAGCCTCGAGATTTTCTCCACCGAGTGGCGGACTCACTGCCTTCTTAAGCTCGAGCGCTTGGTGAGTCTTCTTCTTCTTTTGTCCTTACCGAGGAAGTTCTTGTTCTGATACTTCTTCCTCGTATTCCTTGGCAGGGCCTGTGCTTTTTGTTTGACTGAGGAGCTGCATTTCTTGGCTTGGCAGTCCTCTTCTTTTTGATGGTCGGAGAAGGTATTTGGGGTTCCTTCTCCACCTCGGCTGCGTGGGCAGGAGACACGGCTGCAGGGGCAGGCGACTCGGTTGCAGGGGCAAGTGCGTCTTTTGTCTTTGCTGCATGGGCAGCTATCTTCTTTACAGCTGCATGGGCAGTTTTATTCTTCGGAGGGGAGGTAACAGTTGTTTCCTCGGGGTCAGCTGATTCTTTCTCGCTTGTGTTCGCCCTCTTCGCATGGGCTCTCTTCTGGGCTCCTTAAATGTTAGCGCTAAACATCTTCTTGTTTACATGGAATGGCTTTCCATGCTTAAGGGGAATGCCCTTCACTTCCATCAAGTGGCCAATAACTAGGCCATAGCCGAGTGATCCTCCAAAGGATCCATCCTCCTTGAATGACTTATTCGCAATGTTCTGGCAGAGTCTGTTGTATACGAACTCAGCCCAGTTAACTTTCTTCCCTTGCATGATCGCAATGACGACACGGCTTTGTCTTTGACAAATTTGATTGAAATCGCCAAACTTCTTATCCACGCATTTTGAGAAGACATCCATCACTTTGTGATAGTCGCCCTTCAAAGAATTTCTTGTCGATTGTGTAGACTACTTTCGAAGACACGGGTTTGGCTACTTCTTTCCATGCAAAAGAGCCAAGTCCACATCGCCTTCGATATCTCCGTCATACCCTCCGACGGTAATAGCGGTTCGCAAGGTCTTTAGCCATGATCATGATGTCCTTTCAGTGGACGGAGGACTTAATCCCTTCATCCTACACCTCGGTGTTCACATAGAACTGCGCCACCTCTTCCGGGTAGGTGTGCGAGTATTCTATCGTCAAAAGGCCTTAAGCCCGCATTTTCCAACATATCTCGCTATTTTCTTCACAAGGGTTGCATCCGAACCCTTCTTAATCATGCCCTCGAAATCCACTGAGGAACCTGGGTGGATTTGCTTTGATAACTTGACAAAATCGATCTTTGGTGCCATTTCAAGAAGATTCTACCGATTAAATCTTGATCAACTTGCTTTGAGAACAGGTAGGGTTTTTAGTTGAGATATATTCCAAAGTGATGTCTTTCTTTTCAACATGATCTCTTATAAAATGATATCTGACATCAATGTGCTTTGTTCTCGAATGCAACACAGGATTCTAAGTGATTGCAATAGCACTTGTGTTATCACACATAATTGGAATCTCTTTTTCTTCAATTTCATAATCTCTCAGATGTTGTCTCATCCATAAGACTTGGGCACAACAACTGCCCGCAGCTATGTACTGCTTTCACCGGACGGGATGTGGCTATTGAGTTTTGCTTCTTCTAAACCAGAAACCAATCTGTTTCCAAGCATTTGACAAGTTCCTGAAGTACTCTTCCTATCAACTCTACATCCAGCATAGTCAGAGTCTGAGTAACCAATAAGCTTGAATCCACCTTCCTTTAGATACCATAAGCCAACTTCTTGGCATCCCTTCAAATATCTTAGGATTCTCTTAGCTGCAGTCATGTGACTTTCCTTTGGAGCAGATTGAAATCTTGCACATACACCTACTGCAAAGGTGATGTCCGCCCGATTCTTTGTTAGATAGAGCAAAGATCCAATAAGTGCTCAGTATCTTGTTTGATCTACAGTTTTACCATCTGCATCCATGTCCATCTTGACTGATGTATTCATTGGTATTTTCACGGAAGACTTCTCTTCCATACCAAATTTCTTCATTAAATCTCTGGTGTACTTTGTTTGACTTATAAAGGTTTCATCCTTCATCTGTTTAATGTGGAGTCCTAAGAAGAATGTCAGCTCTCCCATCATGCTCATTTCAAATTTGCCTTGCATGAGGTTTGAGAATTTATCACACAGCTCTTTGTTTGTGGATCCAAAAATGATGTCATCCACATATATTTGAACAAGCAATATACTCTCCCCATCTTGAATTCTGAAGAGTGTTCTGTCCACTTTGCCTTTGGTGAATCCATTATCTGTCAGAAATTGAGATAATGTATCATACCATGCTCTAGGTACTTGTTTCAATCCATATAGAGCTTTCTTGAGCTTGTACACTTTATCTCCAATGGTCTTCTGCTCAAAACCTGGAGGTTGCTCAACATAGACTTCTTCTTCCAACAATCCATTTAAAAATGCACTTTTCACATCCATTTGATATACAATAAAGTTCGTGTGTGCAGCAATAGGCAAGAAACATCCTTATTGCTTCTAATCTTGCAACAGAGCAAATGTTTCATCAAAATCTATTCCTTCTTCTTGGCAATACCCTTTGGCTACCAATCTTGCTTTGTTTCTTACCACAGAACCTTCTTCATTTATCTTGTTTCTGAATACCCATTTTGTGACAATAACATTTTGATGGGTTGGTCTTTGAACCAATTCCCATACCTTGTTTCTTTCAAACTGATTCAGCTCTTCTTGCATGGCTTGAATCCAATGTGTGTCATCGAATGCTTGTGACACATCTTTTGGCTCTATTTGGGAAATAAAACAAGTGAACATTGCTTCTTATTGAGCTCTGGATGTGGTTCTTACACCATCTCTCACATTTCCAATGACTAACTCTGGTGGATGGTCTCTCAGCCATCTCACATCTGGTTGAAGTAAATCAGCTGGGTTTAGTTGTCTTGCAGTTGTGTTGTCTTGAGCAGCTCTTTCATCATCATTTAGTTGTATATTCTCCAGCTGTCTTTGAGACTCAGCAGTCTCATCTTCATCTTGATTGATTACTCCAGCTTCAGCTTCAACATAGGGACTCTTCTGCATAGTTGGCTGATTTAGCTTATCAGCTAACTCTTCAATGTCTTCTCCATTTACATTAGGTTCATCAAAAACCACATGGATAGACTCTTATGTGACCATAGTCCTCTTGTTCAAAGACTCTATATAGGCTTTACTTTCATCCGAGTATCCCAAAAGATACCTTCATCGGCTTTAGCATCAAAAGCCTTTAGATTATCCTTGCCATTGTTGTTGTGGATGAAGCATTTACATCCAAATATTCTAAAATACCCAACATTTGGCTTTCTCCCCGTCCATATTTCATAGGAGTCTTTGTCGCTATCTCGTTAATCATGCATCTATTTTGAGTATAGCAGGTAGTGTTGATGGCCTCACCCCCGAAATCTTTTAGCACCCGACTTTCACTAACATGGTCCTTGCGGCTTCCTTGAGAGTTCTGTTTCTTCTTTCTTACTCCATTCTCACACAAGGAGTCCTTGCACAGATAATTCATGAGCAATACCATTTTCAAGACAATCTTGAGTGATTATTCCATTGACAAACTCGCCTCCTCTATCGACCTTATCTTTTTATTGGTTTGACTCTTCTCATTTTGAACTCTTCTCATCGAGTTGAGGTAACTTCGCAAAGTTTCTTCTTTTACACATGAAGATTGTCCATGTATATATTGAATAATCATCCACCACTACTAAAGTGTATTTCTTTCCATTTATGCTAGCCGCTCAATCGACCAAATAAATCCATATGCAACAGATGCAATATCCTTGTTGAAGATGGACTAGACTTCTTTTGAATGATGATTTGATTTGCTTTCCTATCCGCATGCATCACAAACACTTTCTTTCTTGTATATCGAGTCCTGATCCTTCCACAAGATGACTCCTTGCAAGCTTGTTAATTGTCTTGAAATTCGATGACACTTCTTGTGCCCACACTAGCTAACTTGATTCGGCCGCTCTTTGCTAATGGCTAATGACAAGTGCTTGGTGTGGCAATCGACTACCTACCACATACATGTTCTTTTTGTCGGATCCTTGCAACACTACTTCATTTGATTCAGTGTCTTTAATTTGGCACACTCCCATATTGAATCCAACATTATAGCCCTTGTCACAGAGTTGGCTGATGCTTAACAGGTTGAAGTTGAGACCTTCAACATATGCAACATCTATGATTTCTAATCCATTTTTCTTGATGGATCCAAATGCCTCTTATTTCCCCTCGAGCTTCATTTCCTACAAATATGACTTTTGCGCCTCTAATCTCCTTGAATTTTGACAGATTTTTCTTGTTTCCTGTCATGTGTCTGGAACAGCCACTATCCATGTACCAGGTTCCTTGGCACTCAGTTGTTCCTTGAACCTACAATCAAGAAAATTAGTTTTTAGGTACCCATGCTTGTCTGGGTCCTGAGGGGTTAGTGCTATAAGATGATCCAACCAACCTATAGCCCAATGACTTGACTCTAAGAGGTTGCCATCATAACTCACTTTGGCAAATGGCTTGGGGGAATTAGGTTCATACAGCTGTCTCTTTTGTCTGTATGAATGTGTGTGTGTTTTAGCAATTGCCTTCTTTGGGTAGCTGTGATATTTCTGAGTGTAGTGCCTGGGTGCATATGTGTGCTGATGATAGCTCTTTTGCCTTTGGAATGACCTTTGCTGAGTTCTAGGCCTTTGCCATTTGGGCTTATATTCCATAGATCTTTGTTGATATTTCACATTATTCCAATCAGCTTGGCTTGGGTAGTTTCTACCATTCCCATCATAAGTGTTTCTTTGATAAAACTTCTGGGGTTTCTGGTAGCTCTGTTTCTTCTTTACAGAGTGTAGGTCCCAAGGGGTGTAAGTGTAAGGTTTAGAAGGGGGGGTTGAATAAACCTTACCAAATTTTCGATTTAGTCCTTTTAAATATACGAGTTGATACTACACACAGAAACTCCTTGATGGATACCAATTTAGCCACTCGGTAGAGTTAATCTCTCAACGAGACTCAACGAGCTTTGTTGATGGAATAACTCAAATATTGGCTCTAAATTAACTCAACTGTAGTTTTGTTTTATTGGAAGACTTAACACCCTTAAATTTGATTAAGCAAGAGTTTAGTGCTTGGTTTAGTACTTATAAATTATCAAGTGGATAGCAAATTTATCGTGAGATATAAGCGAGTTAAAAATGCGAGGAATTAAAGTGTTGAAATGTAAATGACACAATGAAATTTTATAGAGGTTCAAGATGGGGTAATTCTTCTACTCCTCTCTTCTCCAACTCCGGAGGAATCCACTAGGTAATGATCGATACAAAGTGGTAATAGGTCAGGATACAAGTCTTGATCACACAAATGACTTGATCCTTTGGGACTCGATCCGAGACGCCTTGATCACTCACCGGCTTCTCGTCGACTCGAACTTCTTCACAGGCACCGCTTTGCTACTACAGCTCACTTGCTCAAGCTCTTTGGATTTGATCACGAAGCCCTCCAAAAGCTTAAGACTTGGTTCGATCTTGAACCTTCCTACAATCCTTCGTGGAATGTAGACCCCTTGTTTTCAGTATTTTCCTCTTCAACTGATTGAAGTTATCTTTCCTTCACAGGTGAGTGTTGGATTGATGTTCTTCGTAGTGTAGGCTTGAGGATTGAGAATATTTCAGATTTTCTAATAATTGCTTGAACGTTGTTTTTGTTCAGATCTATCTCTTGTGTCACTTGTGTCTTCTTTTCTCAAATAAAATTCCTCAACCTTTTATAGCGAACTTTCAAAAAATTTCCCGTTGAAGAGATAGGCTTATTTTTGAAAGTCACTTGCGCTATTGCTTGTCTTGTTGCGCATCCTTGAATTGCCATTTCCTCGTATGAATTGTTCTTTCACCTTTTTCGAGTTCTCGACACGGTGTAGTGCTTCCCATTGGTTCATTCCATTTGCACGCTTCGACCGAGCACTCCGAGAAAGGTGGTATGGAGATATCACTTGTTTAAGTAATTCTCTTGATTTCCGTGCAACGGATGTTTCTGATTATCTCGACTTACCGCATTTCTTTGCTTTCCCCAGGTGACTTAGAGTCACTTCCAATCATTGGATGACTCTTCTGTCACTTCATCTTGAGACTCGCTTTTCTCGAGTTGACTTGACGATACTCCACTCACCGCATCTCACCGCTTCTTCAAAGAGAGTTCCCGTCTACTCTTCTTTGCCATACTCACTGCCTCTCAGCGAGTCTTCCTTCTAGTCTTGATTGTCTTCTTGCATGTTAGCTCGTAGCTGACTTAACTCAGCTTGCTCAGCTCTATTTATTACAATGCATTTTACAACAAAAATTGGGGTGCCAACTTTCTATTCTAAGTTTTACATGGCATTCATCAAAATCTTAAACAATAAATTTCCTAACAATTTCCCCCTTTTTGATGATGCCAAAACTTAAATCATTCACAAATGCAATCAGCAAAGATACATACAGATAGTGTATTGACATAGAATGTATGCGCAGAATCAATCCTTTTATTGATCATAACATTCTTGTTCTTTTACACAACTGTTTACAAGGTGTATCAGAGCACATATTTGACTACACGAAAATAAAGAATTCTGACTTTATTTCGAAGACTTACATTGTATGTATTTACATTATAAAATACACGAAGGGTGGACAAAGAACACTTCATCTCCTTCATTGCCTCCTTCTTTTTCATCTTGTTCAAATTTTCTTCTCTTCTTCTCTTTTTCTCATCGTCGATTGCCTTCTTTTTCTTTTCATATGCCTTCCCCGGCAGCTTCATCTCTTCTTATTCTTTCCTGTCTTTCCTCCCATAGCCGAGTTTGTCTCTTGTTTTCTTCTTCTAATCTTTTTGCATACTCAAGTTACTTTTTAGCCACTTGCAAATTTGCTACTTGGTCAAGCCCACCCAATAAATCCCTCCTTTCTTTCCGGATCTACGTATTCAATATTCTTGGGTAGAGGCCTAGGTCCGAAGCTTCTTCCTCCACCAGTCTTCTTCCTCTACCTCTGGCGTGTATTGTCTTGGGGTATTCTTCTTTCCACCGAGTGACCCGGCGGAGTGACCAGCAGCAGAGTGATCACGCCGTGAGGTGTCAGTCTGCTGCCTTCTTCACATAACGTGAGACCCTTTTCCCAAGACAAGTCCCAAGCTTGAGCCATAGACATATTTGTAAAGTATCCTTCGATTCGAGCGTTTTAAATTCATCAACTGATCGTGGCTTTGTCCCGACATCCGAGATGGCATAAGTGTCTCTCTCTTTGGAATGCCTCCATGTTCTTTCAAGATGTTCATAACTCGGGCATCCATTCTTCCTTCCACTTCCTTCATCCCCTCGCTTCAATTGTTTTTCTCTTTTCACCATAGATACAAAGTGAGTGTTGTAGTGGCGGAGAGTTACAGTGCACGGGGAGTTTGTTGCCGATAATGTCACCGTGACAGACCCTGTTGAGGGGTTTGTGCAATCATCAAGGTCATATCTTTTGATCCTTCCCCCTCAAAGATTTTCCTTTCTTCTGTTTTAACACTTCCTCACCGATTTTCCTTTCGCACTACTCCTTCCTTCTCAACTTCGATCCCCTCATGCGCTTTTTTTAGGTATTCCTCTTCCCCCTTTTTGGCATCATCAAAGGAGAGAGGAACGCTGAAACAGACTTGCAAGCGGGAAGTCGAGCTCACGATAGTTGAGTTTTGTCTCGAGTCCGCTGCAGAGTATGCAAAGACGAAATTCGGATCGAGTAGCGTTGGACTCTGCTGAAATCGCTTCATCTCGGACATGAGAAGGCTGAATTTTGTATTCATGGTTTCTTCCAAACGCTGAGATCACTCTTGTTTTGCTCACGCAGCAGCTTAACCTCGGCAATGTGAGCTTCATGCATGTGCTCAATATGTTCTCTCACTTCGTTTTGCATCAAGATTTTCAGCTCTCCATACCAATGCCTTGTTGAACAATGTTATGAAGTATCTAACTTGTTCCACACACGCATTGTTTGTTCTTTGCCACCATTCCCCGATCCGGAGTGTTATGCCTCTTAAATCGCAGTGAGATTGGCATCTCTGTTGTCCGTCCGCATGTCCATATAGGCTCGATGCCTCTCCATCCGTTCAATCTCGGCGAATAATGCCTTGAACACTTTGCGGACTTCACTGATTCTTCATTGCGGTGATGGCCATGCAAATCAAAATCATAATCACCGAACAATGGTGCCTGATTGATAAACGGAGCCGGTCTGTGGTAGCGTCGAGTTCATTTTCGACTCTTCATGGAGGTCGGGTACCTCCAGAGAGAAAGGAAAAGATTCTACAAAGGATTCATCACCGCCAATCGATCTGTTTCGATGATGAGCGGTGCGCGTGAAGTTCTTTTAGGAATCGACTCTGCTGCAGCAGAGGAGCCTGCGCAGCTGGACTCCGGTTCAGCCGGGGTTTGTTGTGAAGAGGACCCACTTGCTGAGCCTCAGCTGTCTCAACAAACCTTCGTTGGTCTCAAATGATTTCTCCAATTGAGTAGACCGGTCCTCGGCCTTATCGGTAGCGTCATCGGACGATGATGAGATTTCCATAGGTGGCTCATCATCAAAATTAAAGGTTTGACGAGTAGTCTTGGGATCGACTTGCTCGTGCTTGGAATATCCGCAATCGAGTCTTTTGGATCATCTACTTGGGATGACTCACTTCTTCTTCTTCGCCGATCCCCGAAAGGTGACATCGATTATCCTGGGAATCATGAAGTGCGCTTATCTCCTTCTCGATGGGTCGATGATAGCGGGAGGGATGTTCTCTACTTGACTTCTTTTTTACCCCGAGAAGTCTCAACCTCCCCCGTGGGTCTTCATTACCTCCAGCTCTCTTCTCATCGCACGAGGCACTTAGTCCACCCTTTCGACAAAGTGTCACTGTCTTAGGGTCTTTCGTGGTGGCATCCATTGAGTCTCAACCCCATGGATTGCACTTTCATCGCCCAAAGTTTTAACTCCCGGTAGTTCGATCTCAGTGCCTTGATCGCGCATCGCCAGTCATTAGCCTTCGTGAGCGATTGACATCTCAAATTCGAGACAGTCTCAATCTATCTCGAGCTTCGTTGATGGCAACTTGTCGTTTCTTCTTGTGTTTGTATTTTCTCTACTTCGCCTCCTTGATTCGTTGTGGAGTCATCTCGAGCATCCTCCGACCTTGCCGCAGTGGAGGGAGTTTCCCCCTCACCGGGGCGCACCAAATGAGTGACTTGAATGGGGTCACTCGTCTCCAAACTCCCTACTGTTTCGATTGAATGTTCAGCCGGGGCAAAGTGGTACAACACCTTCAATAGGGGTTGGCTCGACCGGGTCCCCACTATCCCGTTTCATCGCCAGGTCCCTTATCGCCTTCTTCCGAGTGAGTGGGAAGTGGTGGCAAAGAACAACACCGGCGATTTGTCAACCACTCCCATTGGATCAATTTCACCGTGTTCTAGAGGACTCTCCTGGTCCCTCCATCGATCTTTGCTCGTGAAGGATTCTCGATTCATGCAATGCTTGCCGCATTTGCAACTCTTTCTCGTGGCAGAAGATTCTCCAGATCCTCATCACATCCGGAGAAGACATCAAGGAGAGGATGTGTGTGTTACTGGTGCCGAGATAGGGGCCATCTTTGGCCGCCTTCTCACGTGCCTCGGCTTCCCTCTTGCTTCTCCTTTTCCTTATCCTTGAAGATCTGCAGGATATCTCGTGCAGTTGTCTTCATCCAGGCTGAGTACAGCCGGTCAAGGAAACTCAACAGTTCCTCTTCTTCTTCTATGAATTCAGGCCGTTGGAACTGTTCCTGGATCGACTCAATTTCCATTTCCTCCACTCTCGCAGACGATTTTGGATGTCTGGGTAAGGTGGAGATAGGATCATCACATCACTATCCGCTCTATTAGCTTCTCAGCTTGTTTTGGTGTGTGAACTACATACCGTGTGTCTTGAGTTGCCTCTCGCTGACGCCTTCAGCAGACTTGGTTGTTTCATCAATTACATCTAGAGACTCTACTTCTCCAGCGAGTCTCCTGTGATCTGCTCCACGAGTGGTGACTCGGCCCGGTTTCTCAAGCTCGGAGTGTTGACAATTCTTCTTCGTCTCTCCTAGTTTGTACCAGGGACTTCTCGTTCGAGACGGTTTCTCTGAGTCTTGGGCGGCCGGGGCCGTGCTTTGTGTCCTTTTCTCGAGGAGCCGGCCATCTTGGCTTGTCGAGTTCTCCTCTTTTTTGACGATCGGAGAAGGTATTTGAGTGTCCTTCTCGACCGCTAACTGGAGAGACACTACCGCAGGGGCGGTGACTCTGCTGCGGGGCGGGAGCATGTTTGGCTTTCTTTCTTTGCAGGGTAGCAGAGTCTTCTTAGCATTTGCAGGGCGCTTTCTTCTTGGGTGGAGAGGAAACAGTTGTATCTTCGTGGTCACCGATTCCCCTCACTC
Source organism: Rehmannia glutinosa (assembly GCA_016081115.2). Lineage (NCBI taxonomy): Eukaryota > Viridiplantae > Streptophyta > Magnoliopsida > Lamiales > Orobanchaceae > Rehmannia > Rehmannia glutinosa. The sequence goes on along the minus strand of JABTTQ020001435.1, from coordinate 83,847 downwards.
GTGTCGCCTCTCTTAGCATAGGCTCTTTCAGGCGCCGAGAGGTTTGCTCTAAACATCCTCTTGTTAACATGGAATGCCTTCCCATGTCTAAGAGGGACTCCTTTCACCTCCATCACCGGCCAATCACTAGGCCATATCCTAGGGATCCTCCAAATGAGCCATCTTCCTTGAAGGATTTGTTCCCTACGTTCGGCAGAGTCCGCTGTAGACAAACTCAGCCCGATTTATCTTCTTTTACTCTGCGATGATTGCAGCCATTACAATCGGCTTTGCTTTTGACATGATTGGTCAAAGCCGCCAAATTTGATGTCAATACATTTGGCAACTATGTCCAACACTTGTGATAATCATCCTTCATCTCTTGTTTGTCTTGGTACACTATTTTATTAGCAAAGTCGGGCTTGGCTATTTCTTTCCAAGCATCGCCAAGTTTACATCGGCTTTCGGTAATTTCGATGCTCCTTCTACTTTTGGTAGTGAGCAATGTTCACCAAATCCTTGCGAGAGATAGTCACCGCTTTCCGTGAATGATGACTTTATTCCTTCATCGTGAATCGCAAAGCATTCACGTAGAATCGCGACCTCCTCCACATAGGTCATCGGATATTCTAACGTTAGAAACGGTTTTAGCCCGGCGTTTCCAATTTTTCAGCGATTTTCTTCAATAGGTGTCGTCGGACCCTGTTTCACCATTAAATCGAAATCCACAAAGAGACCGGTGTGGATTTGCTTCCCTAATTTGACGAAGTCGTAGGTTGGTGCCATTTTTCAGGATTTTATCAAAGAAAAACTTAGAAATTGATTTGACGATAAATTGGGTTTCGAGAGAATTTTTGCCTTTGCTTTTGAGGAAAGAAATGAATAGTTTTGATAGTGTGAGAGAGAAACGGACGGAAATGGTTTAAGTATGGTTTATGAAAGGACGTGCGGGTGGTTTTGAAATGTGATCGAAATCAACGGCTTAGATCTTGCACGCCTATTTAGCATTTAATGTCTCGTATTTAATGCGGCAAAGATTTATATCCAATCATAAGCTTGGTGTGCGGCTTTATGTCTCGTACACATCATCATTATGCTTGACGTATTCCTTAAAACATTCCCGCTCATAAGTGACTCAAACTATCCCTTAGGGATTTAACTCTACTTCTCACGCTCTCTTGGTGACTCATTTATCACCGACTCGGTGTAGTTGTCTTTCCGATCTGGTGATTTACTTAATGATTTGTGAGTTCACCTTTTTTTTTTTTTTGTGTTCCATTTCTTTTCTTTGATTCTTCCGAGTGTCACCAGCTCAATTAACCCTAACTCATGTTTGAGTTCTTCAAATCTTGACTCATATAATGGTTTTGTGAAGATGTCGGCAATTGTTTATCGGTTGAGATATATTCCAAGATGATGTCCTTCTTTTCAACATGATCTCTTATGAAGTGATATCGACATCGATATGCTTTGTTCTTGAGTGCAACACAGGATTTTGAGTAATGGCAATTGCACTTGTGTTATCACACATGATTGGAATTTCTTTTTCCTCAACTTCATAGTCTCTCATTTCTTTGTCTCATCCATAGGACTTGGGCTGAACACCGCCCGCAGCCTATGTATTCTGTCACCGTAGAGGTGGCTATTGAATTTTGCTTCTTGCTAAACCAGGAAATCACTGTTTCCTAGCATTTGACATGTGCCTGAAGTGCTCTTCTGTCCACTCGTGCATCGGCAAAGATAGTCGAATCAATAGCCAATTAGTTTGAATCCACCTTCCTTTGGATACCATAGGCACAACGCTTCTTGGCTTCCTTTCAAATATCTCAATATTCTCTTAGTTTCTTTGTCATATGGCTCTCTTTTGGAGCAGATTGAAATCTTGCACATACACCTACAAAGAAAGGTGATGTCCGGCTGCGCTTCTTTGTGAGATAGAGCAATGATCCAATAAGTGCTATGTATCTTGTTTGATCTACAGCTTGCCATCCGCATCCATGTCCATTTTGACCGATGTATTCATTGGTATTTTTACGTAAGACTTCTCCTCCATACCAAACTTTTTCATTAAATCTCTGTGTATTTTGTTTGACTTATGAAGGTTCCATCCTTCACTTGTTTCACTTGGAGTCCAAGGAAGAATGTCGACTCTCCCATCATGCTCATTTCAAATTTACTTTGCATGAGGTTTGAAAATTTTTCACATAGCTCTTTGTTTGTGGATCCAAAAATGATGTCATCCACATATATTTGTACAAGCAAAGATACTTTTTTTTGTCTTGAATTCTCAAAAGTGTTCTATCTACTTTTCCTTTTGTGAATCCATTTTTGGTTAGGAATTGTGACAAAGTATCATACCATGCTCTGGGTGCTGTTTCAATCCATATAGAGCTTTCTTGAGTTTGTATACCTTATCTCCAAGAGTGTTCTGCTCAAATCCTCGGAGGTTGTTTAACATACACTTCTTCTTCCAATACACCATTCAGAATGCACTTTTTACATCCATCGATATACAATGAAATCCTTGTGAGTCGTGATAGGCAAGAAACATCCTTATAGCTTCCAATCTTGCTACGAGGGCAAATGTTTCATCAAAATCTATCCCTTCTTCTTGGCAATATCCTTTGGCTACTAGTCTTGCTTTGTTTCTTACCACGTAACCTTCCTCGTTCATCTTGTTTCAACACCCATTTGGTGCCATAACATTTTGATGTATGGGTCTTTGCACTAATTCCCATACTTTATTTCTTTCAAACCGATTCACTCTTCTTGCATAGCTTGAATCCAATGTGTGTCGTCCAAAGCTTGTGACACGTCTTTGGGCTCTATTTGCGAGATGAAGCATGTGAACATGGCTTCTTGTTGAGTTCGATCTTGTTTTGACACCTTCTTTTATATCTCCAATGACAAGTTCGTGTGGATGATCTCTCACCATCTTACATCGAGGTTGGAGTAAGTTAGCCGATTCATCGACTTGCAAATGTGTGTTCTTTGGTCACCCTCTCGTAATCACATAGCTGCAAATTTTCCACTTGTTTTGAGATTCAAAGAATCTCATCTTCTTCTCGAATTGATAATTCCGACTTGAAACAAAGATAGGGACTCTTCGTATGGTTGGATGATTCACTTATCACCGACTCTTCAATGTCTTCTCCATTTACATTTGGCTCATCGAATACCACATGAATGGATTCTTCGCAACCATAGTTCTTTTGTTGAGTACTTTGTAGGCTTTGCTTTCACCGAGTATCCTAAGAAGATACCTTCATCGACTTTAGCATCAAAAGCCTTTAGATTGTCTTTGCCATTGTTGTGGATGAAGCATTTACATCCAAATATTCGAAATATGCAACATTTGGTTTTCTTCCAGTCCAAATCTCATAGGAGTCTTTGTCACCGTTTTTATCATACATCTGTTTTGGGTGTAGCAAGTCGTGTTGATTGCTTGACCCAAAATCTTTTTAGTAGCTCGCTTGACTAACATGGTCCTTGCCGCTTCTTTGAGGGTTATGTTCCTTCTTTCGCAACTCCATTCTGTTTGTGGAGTCCTTGTCGATAGTTCATGACCAATACCATTCTCAATACAATATCGAGTTATTATTCCATTGACAAACTCGGTTCCTCTGTCGATCTTATTTTGATAATGGTTTGACTCTTCTCGTTTTGAATCTTCTTCATCACCGTGGTAGTTTTTGTAGAGTTTCTTTCTTCTTACACATGAATATTGTCCATGTATATCTTGAGTAGTCATCTACTACCACCAAGGTGTATTTCTTTCCACTTATCTTTGCCGGTTTCACCGGGCCAAATAGATCCATATGAAGCGGATGCAATATTCTTGTTGAAGATGGGCATGTCTTTTCTTTGAATGATGATTTGATTTGTTTTCCTTTCGACATCGTCACATATACTCTCCTTTTTGTATCTTTGAGTCCGAAGTCCTTCCACAAGATTACTTCTTGCAAGCTTGTTAATCGTTTTGAAATTTAGGTGACTCGGCTTTTTGTGCCCACCAACTTGATTCAAATTGTGCTTTTTGCTAGTAGACAGGTGTTGGGTGTTGCGGTTGACCAATCCACGACATACATGTTCTTCTCGTCTACATCCTTGCAAAGACAACTTCATTTGATTCAATATCCTTGATTTGGCATATACCCATGTTGAATCCAACATTGTAACCCTTGTCACGAGTTGATCGATGCTCGATAAGTTGAAGTTGAGTCCTTCAACATATGCAACATCTCTGTGATTTCTAATCCATTCCTCTTGATGGATCCAATGCCTTTTATTTCACCAGAGCTTCATTTCTCCAAATATCACTTTTGCTCCTTTTACTTCCTTGAATTTTGACAGATTTTCTTGTTTCTGTCATGTGTCCGGAACACCACTATCCATGTACCAGGTTCCTTGGCACTTAGCTGTTCCTTGAACCCGCAATCAAGGAAATTAAGTTTTAGGTACCCATACTTGTGCGGTCCCGAGGGGTTAGAATTGTAAGATGATCCAACCAACCTACAGCCAAATGATTTGACTCTAAGGGGTTGCCATCTATCGCTGCCATAATCATAATTAATCCTGGCAAATTGCTTGGGGATTTTAGGTTCATACAAAATTGTCCCCTTTTGTCCAGTATGCCCGCATATGTGTTTTAGCAATTGCCTTTCTTGGGTAATTGTGGTGTCTTTGAGTGTAGTGCCTAGGTGCATATGTGTGTTTGATGAAAGCTCTTGTACTTTTGGAATGGCCTTTCTTGAGTTCTAGGCCTTTGCCATTTGGGCTTATATTCCATAAGTTTATCTTTGATAGTTTACATTATTCCAATCATCTTGGCTTGGATATTTTCTACCATTCCCATCATATGCATTTCTCTTATAGATTTTATGGGGTTTTTGGTAGCTCTCGCTTCTTCTTTACTGAGTAATTTTTGTTTGGAGTTTGCTTTGAGGAACTCGGCCGAATCTCTTCTCACTGTCCTTTCAAATACTCAACTCGGCTATTTTCCTTTTCCTTTATAACCAAGGCCGTTTTCTTGTTATGGTGCTTTGGATTGAATGTGTGTGCAACATTTAGAGTTTTGGATTTTTCAGATTCTTCATGGCTTGAAGATCCTTTTTCCAAAATTACTTTTGAGGTTTGACATAGCATAGAGAATTAAATCCTAAGCCTGTCTTGTCTCCACATTCTCTTTGACTCATAATAAGACCATCCAATGATTTAGATGCCTTAGTGAATGAGGCAATAACATTCTTGAGGTCATTCTCCCTCTTTTCTATAGCAGCAATTTCGCTATTAATTTAGCATTTTCACCTTTAAACTTTCATTCTCATCGCTATTTGACTTAGAGTACTCGGCTCTTAGTCACTTTGAGTTTTGACTCTTGAGTAGGCTGTTTTCCTCATTTAATAGAGTGTGTGAGGATTTAATGTGCTCAAAATCTTTCATCATTTTGCCTAATGAATCATAAAGATCGGTGGGTGATGAAGTGTGTGTGTCACGCTCACTATCATCGAGTCCGAGTTTGATGAGTTAGAGTGTACCTCATCTTCTTGGTCGAGGTTGATCTTGTTCTTTGGCCATCAAGCGGATCGGGCTTCTTCTTCGTAGTCATTTGAGTAGTCGGCTTCTTGCTCTCGAATCAATCACTTTGTCTCTCTTGACTTGGCTTTTTCAATCTTCTGCACCATCATTGCCTTTTTCTTTTCTTGTCTTCTTTCTCTCAAGACCTTTCTTTCTTCTTCATTCCTGTATTTGTTGACTACAGGATATGAGCAATCAATGGCATAGTGACCTGGTTGTCTACAGTTCCAACATAGATATTCACCTTTTGATCAGCTCTTTTTCCATTCTTGGATTGTCACCCTTTGATACTCAACTTTTTGATGATCTGTTCTCTTGGTTGGCCTATCTTCCTTGATTTGGAGGGAGCCGAGTGTCTTCCGGAAGATTCACCCTTTCCTCTCTTGTAGTTCTTATTGAAGAACTTGTTGAACCTCTTGACCATCGGGGCTATTTCTTCCTCGGATCAATGACTTCTTTGACCTCGGCTCTCTTCCCATCTTTAACAATTAGAGTTGTTTTGGGTACACACTGTCTCCTCCTGGTCTTTTCTTCTCGGCTCAAACTCGTAGGCTTTGAGGTCGAGAATAATTCATGGTTGGATGTCTTTGATAGGTCCATGGAATGTCTCGAGTGCCATGACCTTCATTTCTCATTCAATTTGGAAGACTTTTAGGATCTTCATACACATTTCTTCTCGTGTATATTCCTTTCCAAGTGCATGACTCATTTGTGATTTCGTGAGAACCGAGCATCCAGTTGATCCAGTTCTCTCCCCGAGATCATTTTGAAGTTCTCAAATTTCTCCGACACCCACCGATAATTTGTTTTCTTTGATTTGCTCGAGCCTTCACAAATCAATGTTAGCTTGTCCCGATTTCTTTAGCCGTTTTGCAAGATTTGACTTTATTGAACATGGCTTTGTCTAAGGTTTTGTAAAGGATGTCCTTGGCTACATTGTCCAGGTTATATCTTTTTCTCATCATTTGTCCATTCAGTTCTTGGTTTTTCAACCATGACCGGGTCCGGGAGCAACATCCTCTTCTCCTTCACCGCACCTCTTCTTACAAATGTTCACTTTTAAGATTTGCAGTGGCCCATCTTCTATTACTATCCACATCTCATCATGTAATCTTTGATAGATGAGCCTCGCATACGAATTTTCCAATCATCAAATTCTTCAATTGTGAACATAGGGATGCGTGTCAAATTTGCTTCCATGATGATAACTTTTAATGATAAAAAGAGTTTTGAAAGTTTAAGTACTAAAGCAGACTTTGAAAAGTTTGGAAATCTAGTTCAAGAACCGGTGCGGAGGGTTCAATGAACCAACCGCTCGATACCACTTGTAGGTCCCAAGGGGTGTAAGTGTAAGGTTTAGAAGGGGGGGTTGAATAAACCTTACCAAATTTTCGATTTAGTCCTTTTAAATATACGAGTTGATACTACACACCGCAATTTGTCCTTGATGGACAATCAATTTAGCCACTCAAGAGAGTTAATCTCTCAATGACTCAACCGAGTTGTTGATGGAATAACTCAGCTATTGGCTCTAAATTAACTCAACTGTAGTTTTGTTTTTTTGGAAGACTTAACACCCTTAAATTTGATTAAGCAAGAGTTTAGTGCTTGGTTTAGTACTTATAAATTATCAAGTGGATAGCAAATTTATCAAAGATATAAGCGATTAAAAATGCGAGAATTAAAGTCTTTGAAATGTAAATGACACAATGAAATTTTATAGAGGTTCAAGATGGGGTAATTCTTCTACTCCTCTCTTCTCCAACTCCTGGAGGAATCCACTAGGTAATGATCGTATACAAAGTGGTAAATCGTCCCGGATACAAGTCTTGATCACACAAACACTTGATCCTTTGGGACTCGATGCCTGAGACGCCTTGATCACTCACCAAGGCTTCTCGTGCGACTCGACTTCTTCACAGGCGACTGCGCTTTGCTACTACTGACTCACTTGCTCAAGCTCTTTGGATTTGATCACGAAGCCCTCCAAAAGCTTAAGACTTGGTTCGATCTTGAACCTTCCTACAATCCTTCGTGGAATGTAGACCCCTTGTTTTCATATTTTCCTCTTTAACTGATTGAAGTTATCTTTCCTTCACAGGTGAGTGTTGGATTGATGTTCTTCGTAGTGTAGGCTTGAGGATTGAGAATATTTCAGATTTTCTAATAATTGCTTGAACGTTGTTTTTGTTCAGATCTATCTCTTGTGTCACTTGTGTCTTCTTTTCTCAAATAAAATTCCTCAACCTTTTATAGCGAACTTTCAAAAATTTGCCCGTTGAAGAGATAGGCTTATTTTTGAAAGTCACTTGCAGTCGTTGGCTTGTCTTGTTGCAGTCCTTGGAATTGCCATTTCCTCGTATGAATTGTTCTTTCACCTTTCGAGTTCGACACGGTGTAGTGCTTCCCATTGGTTCATTCCATTTGCACGCTTCGGGACTCGAGCACTCCGAGAAAGGTGGTACGGAGATATCACTTGTTTAAGTAATTCTCTTGATTTCCGTGCAACGGATCTTTTACAGTTATCTCGACTTGACGCATTTCTTTGCTTTCCCCCAGGTGACTTAGAGTCGCTTCCAATCATTGGATGACCTCTTCATCACTTCATCTTGAGACTCGGCTTTTCTCGAGTTGACTTGACGATACTCCACTCACCGCATCTCACCGCTTCTTCAAAGCAGTTCCCGTCTACTCTTCTTTGCCATACTCACTGTCTCGCAATGAGTCTTCCTTCTAGTCTTCAGTTGTCTTCTTGCATGTTAGCTCGTAGCTGACTTAACTCAGCTTGCTCAGATCTATTTATTACAATGCATTTTACAACAAAAATTGGGGTGCCAACTTTCTATTCTAAGTTTTACATGGCATTCATCAAAATCTTAAACAATAAATTTCCTAACACAGAGTACTTCCTATTTGGAGTTTGCTGAGGAACTCTGCTGGATTTCTTCTCAGTTGTCCTCTCAGCATACTCAACTGGTTGTTTTCCTTTTCCTTTATATCCAAGGCCAGTTTATTTGTGATTGTGCTTTGGAGTGAATGTGGGTGCAGCATTTGGTGTCTTGGATTTTTGAGATGCTTCATTACTTGAAGATCCTTTTTCCAAAATCACTCTGGGAGTTTGACTGTGTGCAAAGGAATTGAATCCTATGCCAGTTTTATCTCCACACTCTTTTTGGCTCATAATAAGGTCATCCAATGATTTAGATGCCTTTGTAAATGATGCAATCACATTTTTGAGATCATTTTCCCTCTTTTCTATAGTAGCTATCTCTGCTATTAGTTTTGCATTTTCAGCCTTCAGCTCTTTTTTCTCATCAGCTATGTGACTTAGAGTACTCAGTTCATTAGTCAGCTGTGAGTTTTGACTTTTGAGCTGGTTGTTTTCCTCATTTAATAGTGTGTGTGAGGATTTAATGTGTTCAAAGTCTTTCATCATTTTGCCTAATGAATCATAAAGATCGGTGGGTGATGAAGTGTGTGTGTCACAATCACTATCACTAGAATCTAAGTGAGATGAGTTAGAGTGTACCTCATCTTCTTGGTCAGGTTGATCTTGTTCTTTAGCCATTAGGCAGATCATTGCTTCTTCTTCAGAATCACTTGAGTAGTCATCTTCACTACTCTCTGAGTCTGCTGCTTCTTTTGACTTAGTTGTCTCAGCAGTCTCAGCAGCCAACATAGCCTTTTTCTTTTCTTGTCTTCTTTCTCTGAAGACTCTTCTTTCTTCTTCATTCATGTATTTATTAACTACAGGATATGAACAGTCAATAGCAAAGGGTCTTGGTTGTCTACAGTTCCAACACGGGTTCTCAGCTCTTTGATCAGTTCTTTCCGTTCTTGGGTTATCAGCTCTCTGATATTCAACTTTTTGATGCTCAGCTCTCTTGGGTGGCCTATCTTCCCTTTACTTGGTGGGAGCTGATCAGTTCTTTGATCAGGCCTGGAGGATTCACCCTTGTTTCTTTTATAGTTCTTGTTGAAGAACTTGTTGAATCTTTTAACCATCAAGGCAATTTTCCCCTGGTCAATGGCTTCCTTGACCTCAGTTCTCTTCCCATCCTTGACTATAAGTGCAGCTGTTTTGGGTACAGCTGTCTCCTCTTGATCTTTTCTTCTCAGCTCAAACTCATAGGCTTTGAGGTCTGAGAATAGTTAATGGTTGGATGTTGTTGTGAGGTTCATTGAATGTCTCAGGGCCATGACCTTCATTTCCCATTTAGCTGGGAGGCTTCTCAGAATCTTCATACACATTTCCTTCTGTGGATATTCTTCCCAAGTGCGGATAATTCATTTGTGATCTCAGTGAATCGAGCATCCAGCTGATCCAAGGTTTCACCTACAAGCATTTTAAAAGTTTCAAATTTTTGTACAGCAACGGACAATTTGTTTTCTTTAATTTGCTCAGATCCTTCACAAATTAAAGTTAATTTATCCCAGATTTGTTTTGCAGTTTGACGAGATTTGACTTTATTGAACATTGCTTTGTCCAAGGTTTTGTAAAGTATGTCCTTGGCCACATTGTCCAAGTTGTATCTTCTTTTGTCCTCGTTTATCCATTCAGTCCTTGGTTTCTCAACCAGGGCTGGTCTTGCTTCAGCAGCAGCTTCCTCTCCTTCACCAAGGGCGCTCAGACAATCGTGTTCACTTTCAGTATTTGTAGTGGCCCATCCTCTATCACTATCCATATTTCATCATCTAAAGCAGATAGACGAGCCTGCATATGAATTTTCTAGTCATCAAATTCCTCAATAGTGAACATAGGAATGCGTGTCAAATTTGCTTCCATGATAATAACTTTGCTGAATAAAAATAGCTTTTGAAATAGCAAGTGTTAAAAACTTCTTTGAAAGATTGGAGATCTAGTTCAAGAACTGCGGAAGGCTCAATGAACCAACCGCTCTGATACCACGTGTAGGTCCCAAGGGGTGTGAGTAAGGTTTAGAGGGGGTTGAATAAACCTTACCAACTTTTCAATTTTAGTCCTTTTAAAATATTACGAGTTAAATACACAAACAAAGTCCTTGGGGACAACTAAGTTAGTTAACCAAATAGAGTTAGCCACTCAAATGCACTCGATTGAGTGTTGATAGAATAACTCGGTTGTTTAGTCTAAACATTAACTTGGTTGTGATGAGATTTTCAGGAAGACTTAACACCCTTTAATTTGATTTAATTTGTTTTAAACACTTGATTTTAGCACTTAGTTACTTATCGCTTGATAGCAAATTATCGCCAGATATAAAGTGATATGCGAAATAAAATGTTTGAAATGTAAATGACACAATAATTTTTATAGAGGTTCGAAGATGGGGTAATTCTTCTACTCTCTCTTCTCCAACTCCCCGAAGGAATCCGCTAAGTAATGATCGTGAGTACAAAGTGGTTATCGGTCAAGGAGATACAAGTCTTGATCACACAAAATGACTTGCTCCTTTGGGACTCGGCTGAGATGCCTTGTCACACAAATGGCTTCTCGTCCGACTCGGCTACTTCATAGGGCGTTTGCCTTGCTACTTGACTCACTTTCTCAAGCTTCTTGGATTTGATCACGAAGCCCTCTAATAACCTCGAGATTGGTTCGACCTTGAACCTTTCTACAATCCTCCTTGGAAAGTAGACCCCCACGCTTTCTTCAAAAGTTTCCTCTTCAACAGTTTGAAGTTGTCTTTCCTTCACAGCCTTAGTGTTGGATCGATTTCCTTCGAGATTTAGGCTTGAGGATTTTGCTTGGATAACTTGAGAATATGTTGCAAAAGTTACAAGATGAATAATGCTTGTTATCACAGTATGCAAGGTAACCTTTTCTCAATGTGATTCCTCGCCTTTTATAGTGAATTTTCAAAAATCACGCCGTTGAAGAGATAGCCGATTTTCAAAATCACTTGTGTTCGTTGGCTTGTCTTGTTGCGAGTCCTTGATGTTGACATTTCCTCGTATTAAATGTCTTGCAAAGATTGCGGCGTTTAACATCGTGCAATGCTTCCCATTGGTTCGCCTTTTGCACACAATCGAACTAATACATTATCTCTCGAAAACTTTAGCAGGTTACTATTCTGAGTAACATTCTTGACTTTAATCAACGGATCTCGTTCAGTTGTCTTGACTTGGCTGCAGTCCTTTATTCCCCAGGTGACTTTGAGTTAGCTTCCAATCAACGGATGACTCATCTATCACTTCAACTTTGAGACTTGGCTTCTTGAGTTGACTTTACTGACTCTTTATACAGTTGTATCATAGCCGATACTCCTTCAGTCGAGTTCTTGACATCTCTTCCTTGCCACACTCAGCTGATTCACAGCGGAGTCTTCATTCTAGTCTTCAGTTGACTTCTTGTATTCCCAGGCATAGCTGACTTGACTCAGCTCATACAGCCATATCTATTACAATACAAATTACAAGGAAAATGGGGTGCCAACTTTCTAGTCTAAGTTTTACATGGCATTCATCAAAATCTAAACAATAAATTTTCCAACAGTTGAAAAATATGCAACTCGTTTGGTAAAATTATCAGGATTCTTTCAATGTATGGTACAGATATTCTCTTGTACATCTACTTACAAAGTTGCATAATATTTTTACAAAATTACAGAGAGACCCCAGGGATATTTTAATTTTTTCAGAGTTTTTCAAGGTTTAATTTGAAAAGTTATAAGGGGCTGTTAGGAAATTTATATTATAGATTTTGATGAATGCCATGTAAAACTTAAACTAGAAAGTTGGCACCCCATTTTCCTTGTAAATTTCATTGTAATAGATAGGGCTGGAAAAGCTGAGTCAAGTCAGTTATGCCTGGAAATACAAGAAGTCAACTGAAGACTGAAGTGAAGACTCCACTGTGGAACAGCTGAGTATGGCCAAGAAGGGAGATCAAGAACTTGATTGAAGATGTATCAGCTGAGGAACAGCTGTGTGAAGTGTCAGTCAAAGTCATCTCAAGAAGCCAAGTCACGAGTTGAAAGTGGCAGATGAGTCTTTAAATGATTGGAGTAGACTCAAATCACCGGGGAAATAGGTAGCAGCCAAGAGGAGTTGACTGAAATGAATCCGTTGCACAGAAGTCAAGAATATTACTTAAATAAGTAATACTTCCATGCTGCCAGGTCTTAAAGTGCTCATCCCAGAAGCGTGCAAAAGGAATAAACCAATGGGAAGCACTGCACCTCGTGTCAGAACCTGAAAAGTTGCACATTCATTTAATACGAGGAAAGGTCTACATCTCAAGATTGAAGACCAAGAAAAGATAAGCCAATGAACACAAGTATCTTTTGAAAATCAGTCTATCTCTTCAACGGGCAGATTTTTTGAAAGTTCACTATAAAAGGATGAGGAAATTCATTGAGAAAAAGGGGACCTTGAATACCTGAACCACGAACAAGCAAGCAATATTCAAGCTGTAAACCTGTAAATATTATCAAATGTATTCAAGCAAATCCTCAAGCCTAAAACTCGAAGGAAATCAATCCAACACAAAGCTGTGAAGGAAAGACAACTTCCAACTATTGAAGAGAAAACTTTTGAAGAATCAAAAGGGGTCTACTTTCCAAGGAGGATTGTAGGAAGGTTCAAGGTCGAACCAGTATCAAGTTATTGGAGGGCTTCGTGATCAAATCCAAGAGCTTGAGAAAGTGAGTTGAAGTAGCAAGCAAATGCCTCGTGAAGAAGTTCGAGTCGAACGAGAAGCCACCGTGTGACCAAGGCGTCGTCTCTGGCTGACTCGCTCACCACTCGTAAGTTTCCATCTATTACTTAATGGATTCCTCCAGGGGTTGGAGAAGAGAGGATTAGAAGAATTACCCCATCTTCGAACCTCTATAAAAATTAACTGTGTCATTTATTTTTCAGCACATTTACATTTCTGCATACTTACTTTATATATGTTGATAAACTTATTTGCTATCCACACTGATTGATAACCAAGAGCTAAAATTAAGTGTTAAAACAAGTTTAAAACAAATCAAAGGGTGTTAAGTCTTCCGCTGGTAAAACCAACACAGCCAAGTTAAGGTTCATGTTAAACAGATGAGTTATTCTATCAACAAATCTATCGAAATCCGTTGAGTGGCTAACTCATTTGAATAACCAACCTAGTTGTCCTCAAGGACTTAGCTGTTTGTGTTAACTCTTAATATTTTTAAAAGGACTAATAAAAAGAAAATTTGGTAAGGTTTATTCAACCCCCCCACCTTCTAAACCTTACTCACACCCCTTAGGACCTACAAGTGGTATCAGAGCAGTTGGTTCATTGAGCCTTCCGCACTGGTTACTGAACTAGATCTCTATCTTTTCTAAAAGATTTTTTAACACTTGCGTTTTCAAAATCTTTCATTTTTAGCAAAGTTATTATCATGGAAGCAAATTTAACACGCATTCCTTTGTTCACTGTTGAGGAATTTGATGACCGAAAATTCGTATGCAGCTCATCTATCTCGCTTTACATGATGAAATGTGGCTAGTGATAGAGGATGGGCCACCGCAAATACTTAAGGTGAACATAGCCAAGAATAGCAGTTGTGGTAGCGAATTAGATGAAGAAAGCCCAAATATGGTTGAAAAGCCAAGGATCGAGTGGACTAACGATGACAAAAGAGATACAACTTGGACAATGTGGCCAAGGACATACTCTACAAGACATTGACAAAGCAATGTTCAATAAAGTCAAATCTTGCAAATCTCAAAAAGAAATCGATAAATTAACTTTAATTTGTGAAGGATCCGAGCAAATTAAAGAAAATAAATTGTCTGTTGATGTACAAAAATTTGAAAATTTTAAAATGCTTGCGGTGTGAAACTTGATTAGCGGATGTCGATTCACCAAATCACAAATGAGCTATCAAAGACTTGGAAAAGAATATACACAAAAGGAAATGTGTATGAAGATTCGGAGAAGCCTCCCAGCTGAATGGGAAATGAAGGTCATGGCCCTGAGACATTCATTGAACCTCACAACAACATCCAATCATGAGATGTTCTCAGATCTCAAAGCCTATGAGTTTGAGCTGAGAAGAAAAGAGCAAGAGGAGATAGTTGTACCTAAGATGATACGGATTGTACGAAGGACCCATTGAATATATCGATTCAAGAACCCAACGTATACAAGTATGCAGCGGATATTCCAGATCGATGATCTAGTTTGATCTTACCTAGAGCTTTAAAACCTTGACCCGTTGGCTATATGATCAGCCAAGAACCTTGGTATGATGAACACCACAAGATATTGCTCAAGTATCTTGATAAGTTCTTAAACAATTGAAAACTCTACAAAGAGAATTTCAACTCACAAAGGCAAATGCCAATTTCAATATATCAATCAATTGTCCATTCTTACATGGGTTGCCATGCTTTTATAGTTACAATATGATGCTTCAATGTTAATCCCGAATTGGCTTTTCATGGGATTTGAAGAGACATTCTTGACCCCTTTTTCTAGTCTTACAACATAGAAAATGACTCCCCCATGTGAAGAGACACTCTAGACCACCTTTACTAGACTTGGAAAATGATTACTAGACTAGACAACCTTTCTAGACTTGGAAAATGACTACTAGACTTACTTTATTGAATAATCATACTTGATTAACTTAACTAAGACACTTTGACTAACAAAATGCTAAAAATTGACCATTTTAAGCAAAATGAAACATCACTCCTCTTGGGCTTGAGGTGTTGGACGAAAATCATGGCCCATAAACTCCAAATTAAGTCTTCAATTCAGTTCCATGCTTGAGCCCAACTTATTAGATGCATTATGGCCCAACAACTTGAATAACATTCATTACTTGGCCTTCTATTGAGCTCCCTTGCACATTTTCTTTAATTTCAAGCAACAAGAGTCATCAAAGCTTGCTTAATTTGTTTAGCTCTTGCTCTTGTGATTGGCCCTCCATGAATCATCATCGGTTCTTTATTTTCTTGAGTTGTAACTGCAGGATGACCTTTATCATTCCCTTCTTCTTCGAAAGGATTCGCCTCGAATCGATTCGCATTAAAAGGAGATAGATCGACACACACTAAAAGTAGCACTCACATTATACCCACCGGAAGATCAATCTTGTAGGCATTGTCATTGATCTTTGCAATCACTTGAAATGGCCCATCACCCCTTGGTTGTAGCTTGACTTTCGCTTCGTTGGAAACCTTTCTTTTCTCAAGTGCGGCCACACCCAATCTCCTGGTTCAAATATTACTTGCTTTCGACCTTGTTGGCTTGTTTAACATATCGCTTTCGGTTTGTTTCTCAATATTAAGTTTCACCTTTTCATGCAACTTCTTTACCAATTCTCGCTTTAGCTTTTCCATCAAGACTTGCTTGCTCTTCAACAGGGATAGGAACAAGATCAAGTGGACTCAATGGATTAAATCCATAAACAACTTCAAAAGGAGTAAAGTTAGTAGCAGAATGCACACTCCTATTATATGCAAACTCAACAAATGGCAAACAATCTTCCCAATTCTTTAAGTTCTTTTGAATCAAAGTTCAAGTAGTTGAGACAAAGTTCTATTTACTACTTGTTTGCCCATCGGTTTGTGGGTGGCAAGTAGTAGAAAATAGAAGTTTAGTTCCCAATTTGCTCCATAACACACGCCAAAAGTGACTTAAAAATTTTGCATCTCTATCACTCACAATTGTTCTAGGAACTCCATGCAAACGCACAATTTCTCTAAAGAACAAATCAAACATGAGTAGCATCATCACTTTTATGACAAGGAATGAAATGTGCCATTTTAGAAAATCTATCAACAACCACAAACACAGAATCTCTACCCTTACTTGTTCTAGGTAAACCCAAAACAAAGTCCATAGATATGTCCACCCAAGGTTCATTTGGAATAGGTAAAGGTTTATACATTCCATGAGGTTGTGATTTTGATTTAGCATGTTTACAAGTTATGCACTTTTCACAAATTCTCTCAACATCAACACGCATACAAGGCCAAAAGAAATGCTCACGTAGGACTTCCAAGGTTTTATGCACGCCAAAGTGTCCCATTAAACCTCCCACATGTGCTTCTCTAACAAGTAACTCTCGAATAGAACATTTAGGGATGCAAAGTTTGTTTTCACGAAATAAGTATCCTTCATGTTTATAGAACTTTCCAAATGCAAAGATGCTCACAAGCTATATAAATAGAAGAGAAATCAGGATCATTGTCATACATTTCCTTTATTGACTCAAACCAAGAAGCTTAGAACCCAATGTAGTGATTAAGGCATGCCTCCGAGATAATGCATCGCCTACAATGTTTTCTTTCCCTTTTTATATTTAATCACGTAAGGAAATGATTCAATGAACTCCACCTATTTGATATGTCACTTGTTCAACTTACCTTGGCCTTGAGATATTTTAAAGACTCATGATCAGTATGAATCACAAACTCCTTTGGCCACAAGTAGTGCGCCAAGTTTCCAATGCTCTCACCAAAGCATAGAGCTCTTTTATCATACGCCGGATAGTTCAATTGTGCTCCTTTCAACTTCTCGCTAAAGTAAGCAATTGGTCTTCCCTCCCGCATCAAAACAGCACCTACACCCACTCCGGATGCATCACATTCAAGCTCAAATGATTTAACAAAATTAGGTAATGCAAGAATAGGTGCGATGAGTTAGTTTTTCTTTAAGGAGTTCAAATGCATGTTGCTTTTTTCTCCCCAATGAAAACCAACTTCCTTTTGATTATTTCATTCAATGGTGCTAAAATTCTTTACAAACTTCCTATAGAAGCTTGCAAGACCATGAAAACTTCTCACTTCAAAAATGCTTTTAGGAATTGGCCAATCTAAAATAGCATTGACTTTTTCCTTTTACATTTCAATTCCATTAGCACTTACTACAAATCCAAGAAAAACAACTTTGTCCATGCAAAAAGAACACTTTTTCAGATTAGCATGCAAAGACTCTCTTTCTTAAAGTGTTTAACACTTCACGCACATGATCAAGATGTTCCTCTAAGCTTTTGCTATAGATAAGGATGTCATCAAAATAAACTACAACAAACTTGCCGATAAAGTTACGCAAAACATGGTTCATTAATCTCATGAAAGTGCTTGGAGCATTAGTTAAACCAAAAGGCATTACTAACCACTCATATAAACCATACTTTGTTTTAAAGGCGCTTTTCCATTCATCACCTTCTTTAATTCGAATTTGATGATATCCACTCTTTAAATCAATTTTAGTGAAGACTACAAAGACCATGTAATTCATCAAGCATATCATCTAACCTAGGAATAGGATAGCGATACTTTCACGCTGATTTTGTTGATAGCACGGCAATCATACACATTCTCCACGCTCCATCTTTTTGGTACCACGATCACCGGAGAAATACGGCACAATGACTCATGCTTTCTCTAATTTTACCCTTTGTCAACAACTTCTCCACTTGCATTTGAATTTCTTTTGTCTCTTCCGGTTGGCTCAGTATCTTTTTCGGTTTGGAAGCACCGCTCCGGGATGAAATCAATTTGATGTTCAATTCTCTTAGTGGTGGCAATCCATTTGCTCTTCTTCCTGAAAGACATCATTATATTCCCGCAAAAGAGAAATAAAAACTTGGCAAAGATGGTGTTAGCTCATTAGTGTTCAAATAGGACTCCTTAAACACCATTACTAACACACTCTTTTCTTCAACTAATGCCCTTTTAACTCACTTGCTTTTGCATAGAAATTCAGCATTTTTTGCCCTCTACCTTTTCGCCCTCATTCACACTCAATTCATTCCTCTTATCATTATCTCCACTCTTTTTTTCACTCGAATTTTGCCCCTCTTCCTTACTCTTTCTTTTTTTCTCGGCCTCTCGTATTTTTCTTGCTTGGGACATTTTGATTTGATCTTCTTGCACTTGTTGTGGAGTCAAAGAAACAAGCTGGATATTTTTATTACGATGCTTGAGTGTGCATCGATTAAGAAAACCATCATACGTCACCCTTCTATCGAATTGCCATGGTCTCCCAATAGAATATGGCTAGCATGCATTGGTACCACATCACATAGAACATCATCCTTGTAATTGCCAATTGAAAATGATACCAAAACTTGCTTAGTCACACGAATTTCTCCACAATCATTAAGCCCATTGCGGCTTGTATGGATTGGGTGCTTCGTGGTAGCTAAATTCAGTTTTTCCACCATTTCACAACTAGCAACATTAGCACAACTCCTCCATCAACAATTAACATGCACACCTTACCTTGAACTAAACACCTTGTGTGGAAGATGTTCTCCTTTGTTGTTCAAATGCCTTCTTCCATCTTTGTTTGCATGTTTAGAGCTCTTCTAACAACCAAAAGCTCTCCATGTTCGGGTATGGTCTCTTCAAGTTGTTCCTCTTCATGTTCACTTTCGATTCTATCTCTCCATTATCCTTCATGATCATCACTCTCTTGTTTGGACATTGAGATGCAATATGTCCAAACCTCGACAACGAAAACATTTGATATCTCGATTTCGAGAATTGGAGTTGAGACCCTTTCCCTTATCAACCTCATTGTACTTGGTTTTGAACGCCTCAGTTTGAGTTTTAGAGGTTGTTCCAACACTTGCTTTCAACATTCCTTCTTTCATCTTGTTGGAAGACTAAAAATTCGATACGTAACTCTTTTGAAATGAACCCTTCTTCTTGAGTTGCCTTTCCACCTTTATGGTTGTATGCACCATGTCTTCAAGCTCCACATAGTGTTGTAATTCCACTATGTTAGCAATCTCCCTATTCAGTCCGCTTAGGAATCTTGCCATGGTAGCCTCCCTGTCTTCATCAATATTGGCCCTAATCATTGAAATCTCCATCTCCTTGTAATACTCATCCACTGATCTACTACCTTGAGTCATTGTTTGGAGTTTTTGATACAAGTCACGAAAATAATGAGATGGTACAAATCTCCTACGCATGGTTGTCTTCATTTCAGCCCAAGTAGTGATCAGTCTTTCTCCGTAACGCCTTCGATTTGTGGTTAATTGATCCCACCAAACTAATGCATAGTCGGTGAACTCAATTGCAGCAAGCTTTACCTTCTTTTCCTCGGAGTAATTGTGGCATTCGAAAATAAGATCCACCTTTCTCTCCCACTCCAAATATGCTTCGGGATCACTTCTTCCATGGAATGCGGGGATATTCAATTTGATGTTCCCTAAATCCCGATCAACTTTATTATTTTGCCTTCTCCCACCTCGTCTATTTCCATGGTGTTGCGGCTCCATTTCTTCTTCCTCCTCGATTCCCACTCCTCATTATGTCTCCATTGATTTGGTTGAGGAATCTCACGCCTCCTAGTCACGGTTGTTCAAGCCTCTCCAAACGATCCGTTATATTTTCAAGAATTGCTGTAAATCTTGCAAATTGTTGTTGCATAGCCTCAATAGTGAAATCTTTTTCTCCAACCTTGCTCGCCAAGTATCCTCCATGATATATTCCTCACAAAACACTCGTGTATCACTCAAGATGATTCACTCAATTGGCTTTTACCTCCCCTCTAATGATCTCACCACTCAATGCCTTTTACCACTCAAATTCTCATATTAGGCTCAATAAGAATAAGAACAAATCAAGACAAGCAATTCCAAGTCACGTTCAACAACTGATATGCCCGTGTACAAAAAGAACAATAAGTATTTTTTCTAAGAAACAAGATACAATTTTCTTTTGGTGGTGGAGTCTTTAGGATCCAACAACAAGATTTTTTTGTTTTTGTATGTACTTCTCAAGATTGAATGGAGAAGGAATTCAGATTTTTTTTTTTTTCGTTTTTTTTCGTTTTTTTTTTTCTTTTTTTTTGAAACTAAAAGATAGAATATGGATAAAATGATAGAACTCAGATCAATACCAGATTGCTCTGATACCAAACTGATACGGATTGTACGAAGGACCCATTGAATATATCGATTCAAGAACCCAACGTATACAAGTAGGCGGCGGATATTCCATCGATGATCTAGTTTGATCTTACCTAGAGCTTTAAAACCTTGACCCGTTGGCTATATGATCAGCCAAGAACCTTGTATGATGAACACCACAAGATATTGCTCAAGTATCTTGATAAGTTCTTAAACAATTGAAAACTCTACAAAGAGAATTTCAACTCACAAAGGCAAATGCCAATTTCAATATATCAATCAATTGTCCATTCTTACATGGGGCTGCCATGCTTTTATAGTTACAATATGATGCTTCAATGTTAATCCCGAATTGGCTTTTCATGGGATTTGAAGAGACATTCTTGACCCCTTTTCTAGTCTTACAACATAGAAAATGACTCCCACATGTGAAGAGACACTCTAGACCACCTTTACTAGACTTGGAAAATGATTACTAGACTAGACAACCTTTCTAGACTTGGAAAATGACTACTAGACTTACTTTATTGAATAATCATACTTGATTAACTTAACTAAGACACTTTGACTAACAAAATGCTGAAAATTGACCATTTTAAGCAAAATGAAACATCACTCCTCTTGGGCTTGAGGTGTTGGACGAAAATCATGGCCCATAAACTCCAAATTAAGTCTTCAATTCAGTTCCATGCTTGAGCCCAACTTATTAGATGCATTATGGCCCAACAACTTGAATAACATTCATTACTTGGCCTTCTATTGAGCTCCCTTGCACATTTTCTTTAATTTCAGCAACAAGAGTCATCAAAGCTTGCTTAATTTGTTTAGCTCTTGCTCTTGTGATTGGCCCTCCATGAATCATCATCGGTTCTTTATTTCCTTGAGTTGTAACTGCAGGATGACCTTCATCATAAGACAGCTGCACTCATAGTCAAGGATGGAAAGAGAGCTGAAGTCAAGAAAGCCATAGACCAGGAGGAGATTGCCCTAATGGTCAAAAGATTCAACAAGTTCTTCAATAAGAACTATAAGAGAAATAAGGGTGAAACCTCCAGGAGACATTCAGCACCCTCTAAATCAAGGACATTCAGCACCCTCTGATCCTTTCGTACATTTTTTTTTGTCATGGACATTGAATCAGTCCTATACTAATTTCAAGTTGGGTATCTCCCGTATATGATGAAAAAATTTATTTTTTCATGTTAATTGTTCAGTTCTGATTATATGACCTACGAACAAAACCCGAGAAGTTGTCGAACTATATTGGTAAGATGTTTGATTTTTTTCCGCAGTGATAAAATTTTAATATGAAAGAATCAATTTATTGAATTCACCATGACTTTGGTGAACCGATTATTTAAATAATCAGTTTCTGCTATTTGTCTCAATCCTTGTTAAGTATCAACATGTATATGTGACAGGTCGTAAGAACTAATATGAATTAATTGGATTGATTTTTTAATTTATTTTTTAGACTCAGTTCTTATTATGAAAGAACTTATAATATTTGTTCAACATATAGAATATTTAGATATGTAGCTTACAGTCTCTTGTGTGTATCAGTGTATAGTTTTATATATGAATAGATGTCATCTGAGTAGTTAAACATGTAAATCTCACTTTGGTGAATGGTTACCCACATTTGGAAGACTACATATTTTAGTGTTATTGATTTTGTTTGGAGTCACAAAAACTATAGGTGTTTATTTGCTACTGAATATTTGGCAGTGAATGCAATGGAGGGGCAAGTGATAACTACTAGACAAATAAGTTTTTTTTTTGGATTACGTTTCATATACCAATTATATGCTAATATTATGTTGACCAGTTGCACTCGTTTTTTTTAATACTTATGTGCATAAACAGGGCGATGCTAAGAGATTGACCAAGCGTTCAACTAAAATGCAAAAGAAATTAATCATACTATTCAATGAATAACTGGCATAGAGATGATACAAAAGTATTTCATATTAATTAGAAAAAACAGTACCTTCATATTTTCATTCATAGGTATGTGACTAATAACTATCACTTATATGATGCAGGTTGAATGATGTTAGGTCACTACAAGAAAAATGAACTTTTGCAATGGAAGTATTTGCAACAACTCAAAGTCGCCGCAAATAAATGGTTTTTGTGACGACGAGTCGTTGCTAATAACTTGCTCACCGAATTGCCAAAAAGTTGTTGCTAATTCCCAATAGTGACTAAGCGTTTGTCGCCAAAGATTGGAAAATGCGACAACAGTGTTCAAGCTAAAGGATTGGTTGCTAATACAAATAATTAGCGAGAACATCCTCCTAGGTTGTCGCTAATAAGTGTCATGCAAATATTTTATTTTAATAATAACATTCTTGATTCTTCTTCTCTCTGTGCGCCCCCGCCCTAATATTTCCCACGTTTTTTTCCTGTCACCTCTTCGTCACCGCCCGCATGTCTCTCCCTCTCCTTCTTCGCGCAGCCACCGAGCACCACCACGCGGTCACCACTGTCAAAGTTGGAAGGCAGCATATCATTTCTAGAAGGGAACACTGTGGGAGCGCGGTTTCGAGATATCGGTGGTGCATCGGACGATTGAGGTTGTCATTTGCCCGCACGTTTCTTCCCTCTTCCTCATATAAGTACGAATTGTTTGAGTTTTAGTTGTAATTTTTCAGATACTTTCTCGCTACTTTCTCTCTCGATTTTCATTCCTTCAAATTAGTAGAGTACAAATTTAACAATACCCATGATTTCCATCAACTATATAAATTATTCGATTTTCATTTCTTTCTCGCTAATCTAAATTTGTTTTCAAGTGTTGTAGCAGGGTTCTTTGTTCCCGCTGATACCTGACCCTCCAATTCCGAGCCCTAATCTAAATTCTTCGGCTACCGATGATCTAAACGAGGGGAGGTTGGATTATTTTTACTATCTAGTTGCATTGAACTTTTGCTATTGAATTTTTGCTATATTGTTGTGTGTGCTAAGATTGTTAATTATATGAGCTTAAGTGCGTTTTTTTGTGTTTAGCCAGTCTGTTGTGATTTCTTTCTCTGCCATTAATATATGTGTTCTTGTGTTTAGCCAGTCTCTTTGTAATCTTTTGAAGCAAATTCGATTGCTTTGAATATGGGCGTTGGATTTGTAATTTATTTTGGATTTGATGTGCTTGTTGAGATCTGGAGTTGATGTTATTATTTACTGACTCAATTTTTTGATTGTTTGTTTTTGGTTCTGAATTGTGATGCAGCCGCTTAGACTTGAAATTAAGGTACTGAAATCATTTTAATTGAGAATTAAGTTATGCAATCAGTTTAACATGTTTTAGTAGTTGCTTCTGGTTTTAACGTGTTTGGTATATTTCTCAGTTTAACTCTTCTAAGTTATAGTATGACATTTTTGTTTCTTGGTACTGCTTTTTGTGTGTGTCTTCGATGGGCGGTAAGCCTGAATGTGTATTCTGTTTTCATGGGTTAACTATCAGGAAATTCTGAATTTTCCATATTGCATTTTATTTCTACAGGATATTGGCAAGTTTGCACTCTGGGACTGTTTGCATTTGGAACTATCAGACTCATGTATGGAAAATGCAGCTGCACAATCATTTTCGATCATCATGGAGCATTTCCACATTGAAAAGTTTATGATATCATCATGTCATTATATTTTACTGTTTGAAATGATTGCATTTCCTTTTTAGTATTGTTTCTCGATCTGGTTCTATCATAATTTTTTGAATTTCTCTGCTTCTTTAAATTCTTCAAGGTTGTGAGAGGTGAATGTATGCCATGGTAAATTATTTGGTCAAAACACTTATTTACACATGGATATATATGCATGCTTGGACTTTGAATACACACAAATTTACCATTTTTTTGCTAGATTACATTTCTTATTCTATACACACACCATTCGAACATCATAAATGGAATTTGCATTGTTGCTTGTCCTATTAATCCCTATGTGAATAATTACAACTTTAATTTAGCAAATTAGATTGTATATGTTGGATTATGTTACTGCAATCTGGGAGATTGGCACATAACCACTAATTTCCTTTTCAAGGGTAATCTGACAAAATCTAATTGTTAGAACAAACAAATGATTCATCAAATTAATTAAAATCGTAGCTAGCTACCATCTATAACTTAACAGATTGTATACAAATTCTAAGAATACTGAAAACTTTATCCCTGTATATATTTTTGTAATATTTCACCAATTATTCCAATGTAGGATCCTGCTATATATAATTCGGGTCAGCCCCTGACTGATGAGAACTATTCAAAATTTGACAAGACAAAAAAACAAGAGATGGAGATTGGAATTAGAAGCCATGTTGGATAACTAAGATTTGAATTCCAATGCATGCTGCTAAAGCTACTTATTTGCATTTCTAGAAACCAGCATTTTCAAGAAGAAAAAATTGTTGACTTTTGTTCCATAACTCGATATGTATGTCATACGGACAAAAACTTCATTTTGTGTGTTACTTTTATTCCTTCAATTTGCTTATTCCCTTAAAGGTGGTATAAGGTGCTTATTCATCAAGAATTTTATATTTGTGTGTATGTATCACTACTTTAATAAATATTAAATATGTCACTAAAAATATATTAACTTGTATATCTCATGCATGTGTGCTCAAACACCTTAGACCCGTTTGGAATTTGGCATCAAATTGTGTGAATCTTCACAATTTGATACTAAATTCTGAATTGTCCACTTATTTGGACAGTTTGAGAATGTGTACTTTAATGTGGTTTCGTTAGTATACTATTTGTCTCATGTACTTGGTAAATTTCGGTTCGTGTCTCTTTTGTTCTCGGGTGCACTACAATATGTGTACTTTGAGAACTAAGGGGAGATGTTGTCGAAATTTACACGTGCATGAATAAATATAGTATACTGATGAAACCACATTAAGTAAGTGCACATTCTTGAATGGGATAGGGCCATTACCAAATAGAGGGAGGAGAAGTGGCGAGAAATGCATGCATGTCGAAAATGACAAAACGTGATATAACGAAGGATGTGTTGCAAATTTGTATGCAGTTAGTGCAAATCTGACTTACGATGCCTATCGATAGGAGTTGGATACACATCAGAAATAGAAATTCAGATGAATTCTGGAATGGATTGAAAGGTTTCATAGAACACGCGAAGAATTATACTAATTCTATAGGTCAAATCAGCTGTCCTTGCAAAAGGTGTCTAAATAGAAAGATGGAAATGCCAGAAACGGTATTTGCGCACGTCCATAGTTATGGATTTAATCTAAGATACAAAATATGGGCTTTCCACGGTGAAACTACTCGTGCTAGACAAGCATCACCAATTGTTAGTGAATCGGCTGATGAGATAGCTGACATATTAAATGATGTTGATGGCACGTATGAAGCTGATGACACACGTGGTGTTTCGCAAGATGATGTGGGGGATCCAAATGATTCTGAATTCACGGATCTGTTATTCGAGCTACACGTTGAGCTATATCCGGGATGTACCAAGTATTCGTCCTTGAACTTTTTGGTGAAATTGATGCACCTTAAAGTACTTCATAAGTGGACTAACGAGAGCATGGATGCTTTGTTGAAGCTATTGAAGGATGCAATGCCTGATGGCAACAAGTTACCTACTTCACACTATAACTCGAAAAAACTATTAAGCAAATTGGGTTTGGGTTACAAAATCATACACGCATGTCCGTATGATTGTGCTTTGTTTTGGAAGGAGAATGATAATCTACAGACATGTCCAATTTGCAATAAGAGTCGCTGGAAAAACACAAAGGGAAAGAAAGTTCCACGTAAGGTACTTCGATATTTCCCATTGAAGGATAGACTGAAATGATTGTATGATTCTCGTCATACTTCTAAGGAAATGACGTGGCATCAGAGGGGGTGGTCGAAGGATGAAGATGTAATGTGTCATCCAGTTGACGGTAAAGAATGGAAGGAATTAGATGAAAAGTACCCAGACTTTGCTCGTGAACCGAGAAATGTCTGGTTGGGTTGTCGGCAGACGGTTTTAACCCATTTGGTAATATGAGTTTATCTTATAGCATGTGGTCGGTGGTGATAACTGTGTACAACTTACCACCGTGGCTATGTAATAAAGACCCGTACAAGCAATTGACTCTCTTAATACCAGGACCGAATGCTCCGGGCAAGGATATTGATGTCTACTTAAGACCGTTGATTGATGAGTTGCATGAGTTGTGGTCATAAGGAGTTGTTGTACGTGACGCTGCTTCAAACACTAAATTTAAGATGCGGGCAATGTTGTTGATGACAATAAATGACTTTCCCGCTCGTAGTAGTTTGTCTGGTTGGAGCGGACAAGGTTATATGGCATGTTCTACATGCAATGATGAAACTCCTTCCAAACGCATTACGAGCAAAATTTGCTATGTAGGGCATCGGCGATGGCTTCCGCCTAACCACCCCATGAGAAACAACAAAAATTTTGATGGGAAAATAGACAAGCGACTCCCACCAGCTCTCAAAACAACTGAACAAATATTAGAACAATTGCAGAATCTAGAGCCCAAATTGTCTGGTAAACATGAGAATTATGGTGGCAAGAAACGAAAGCGTCAAACAACAGAGGTGAATTGGAGTAAGAAAAGTATTTTCTGGAATTTGCCTTATTGGGCTTCGTTGTCACTGGGCCACAATTTGGACGTCATGCATATCGAAAAAAATGTGTATGATAGCTTGTTAGGCACAATATTGAACATTGAAGGTAAAACCAAAGACACTGATAAGGCGCGAGTTGATCTGCAAAACATGGGGGTACGAAAGGAGTTGCATTTATATAAACAAGGTGATCAGTGATGAAACCACGTGCAGCATACACATTGATGCCAAATGATAGCAAAAATTTCTGTGATTTCTTAAGGAATGTACGATTCCCTGATGGCTTTGGTTCAAATTTGAGGAAAAATGTGATTGTAGGTAACAGTAGCAGTAAGATTACTGGGTTGAAATCACATGATTGTCATGTTATATTGCAGAGGCTATTGCCGGTTAGGATTCGACCATTTATGAAGAAAGAGATTGTAGATACTATCACCAAGTTAAGCAACTTCTTCAAATTGATATGTTCGCGTACCTTAAGGGTCAACGATTTAAAAAGGGCGAGTGAGGAAATTGTGAAAATTTTGTGCAAGTTGGAAACAATATTTCCCCCAGCATTCTTCGATGTTATGGTACATTTGGTAATGCACTTACCAGAAGAAGCTATTCGAGGAGGACCTATTTACTTAAGATGGATGTATCCAATTGAACGATTTCTTGGATCATTGAAGAAATATGTTAGAAATCGAGCTCATCCAGAGGGATCCATTGCTGAAGCATATGTTGTCAATGAAGCATTGACTTTCTGCTCAATGTATCTTGATGGCATTGAGACCAAATTTAATAGACTTGAAAGAAACTGGGTTGAGAATGAATATGCGAATATTGGCAAGATTTTGGTGTTTCAAAATCGGTTCAGGCCGATAGGAAAAATGACAGTAACACAAATGGGCAATGACTTGAGGAATAAAGCTGAGTATTACATATTGCAAAATTGCTCGGAAATTCGAGATTATATTTCGTAAGTATTCTTAATTTCTCAGTTCCCTTTCATAGTTCAATTACAATCAAATATTCTTTAATAATCACTACTTTTGAACAATGTCCATAGAAATGAAATTGCCCAATATAACTCAAGCGAAAGTGTAGATGATATACAATCGAGAGAGTTTCCTAAATGGTTTGGTACGATGTTCCATTTATTATAATATTACTCTTATGTTTTGGTCATATTGGTGAATATATATTGTTAGTTTGATAATTAATATTATGTTGATATTTGGTTTTTGTTTTTTTATGTTTGGGTTGATATTTCTGTTTTGAATGCATTATGGTATTGACAAATATTGATATTGTTAGATAAAATACATGTTTAATAGGTAAATGCAGGTAAAAAAAAAAGGTTGCTTTAGCGACAACAAAAGTGGTTGCTAATATTTCACATGTTATTTGCATTGACAGAAGTTGTCACAAATAATGAGAGTATTAGCGACAATATATTAACTTTTGCGACAATAGACCTCGCTGCTAATATTTTATTTGGGTCGATAGAAGTCGTCACAAATACTTGGTATTAGCAACAACATGTTGTCGTCACAAATACTTGGTATTAGCGACAACAAGTGGTCGTCACAAATACTTGCATATTAGCGACAACATGTCGCCGCAAATAATAGAGCCACGTCAGCAAGCAAAAATTGCGACGGAAAGGTTGTTTGTGACAACAAATTGTCGCAAATACATTTCCGACAACCCCTTGTTGTCGCAAATAACTCTTTTGCGACAAAATATTCGCAAATATTTGCGGCAACATGTCGCACAAAAAATATATTTGTGTCGACTTTATATCTTTTGCGACAACAAAATATTGTCGCAAAAAACAGTTTCTGCAGTAGTGGGTGAAGACAATAACAATTTTTGGAAGCTATCTTACACATTGGTGTGTCTTTAATCCATAAAAAATACTAATACTTTGATGATAAAGTATAATTTTACAGTAAAAAATAGAAACACGATTTGATTAAAAAGGGTAATAAGTATGATATCCTTTTCAAATTCGCAGTTCTTATTGCATTTATTTCCAAAACACTGTATCTAGAAAGTTTTCTCATGGTATTGAGTAGGAGATGATGTAGTTTTCACTCATGAAATGTCAAACATGTCTTGTTCGATTCTGGAGGTATCTTATGATTTGTGATTTTACCTATGTGTGTTGTTTGAAGTTTTATAACATATGTATGTATATAGACTGCAAAAATAAATTGGTATGTGAATAGTGTGGATAATGGGTCCAGTATCTTTGATATGATAAAATAACCGAGTTAGATGTTTTATATATAATATTAAAAATATTAGTACCGACACATTTATATTATAAAAATATAAATAATAATGAAAACAAAATAAAATCTTACTACGCTATCGTGAAAAACACATTCTACACAACACTTGATTTTTGTCATTGTATGATAACTTTTCATACACAACACTTGATTTTTGTCACTGGATGGAGCAACCTAAGTTTCATATAGCCCACATGGTTTTGCTCAAGTTTAAATCGCGTATGAGTGTAATAAATGGAGCTATAAATTTTATTTTTTGTTGAATTTAAAGAATGCAAGAGAGAATTTACAATGAGTTTGCGCCTTTCAGAGATTGTAATGTATATTGTTGTAATGACATCTCACAATCGTCAACTATTTATAGAGGTGTAGGAACAACTTTGAAGGAAATTATAATCAATATGTTATGAAATTATGATATACACGTTTGAAATAAATATTGTACCATCCAATTCGAATATCTTTATATATGGTAATAATTGAATATGGTTCATGAATTGTTGCATATTGATTAGATATTTCAATAACATATAATAACTATTTTGGGATATTTCTCTTTGATGCAAGAAAAAAAAAAGTGTTACCAATTTATATGATTTAGTTAATTGATCTACATATCACTACCGATTGATTGTATACCAATTTGAATCGGTTTGAACATTTAATACTATAAATAAATTTAATATAATATATGTATATATAGATATACATATATATATGGAAAACAACACAATAAATTGTGATTGCATTTTGATCATTTTTTATAGTAACATTATAAATTCGATCCATATTTATCCAAATATTTATACGTTTTCGATTTTAAATCATGCTCTATGGAAAAAGATATATTCAACATTTATTTGTGATTGCAATTAAGATTTAGCCTTAATTTTGGTATCTATAAGTCTTTTTTGATAGTCATTTAGTCAATTTAAACCATATTTAACTAAATTGAATAGGATATATTATTGAATCGGATACCAAAATTAATCTTCCCTATATGTTTTTTCCTTAATTTCAGTATACATACCAAAATTAAAAGTCAACCATATTAATTTAGATTCCAAAATTGTAACAAAAATCAAAAAAAAAAGTTTTAGAAAGTATCTTTTAGACGGGAAAACAGATTTAGAAAGGGACTTATTATATATATATATATATATATATATATATATATATATATATATAGGATTTGGTTCAAATGAGACCACCCTCCCTAGGTGAGACAGTATGGACTCATCTTACCCATTGATCTTAAAAAATGAAGGGATGTGATTAATTCAGTTTTTTTAATTATTTCCTAATTTTCGCTGATTTTAAGGGTAAGATTGTAATTTTGTAATTCAAATTAGTGGTCCCAGCGGATTTTATGGGCTGAAATTGACTCTGCCGGATTTTGTGGCGGAATTTAAGGAACCTGTTTTTTTTTTCCAAATATTTTTATTTTACAGCATAGTTAGGTTCTTCTACTGCATAATTAGACATCAAATAATGCATATTTAGTTATTTTATTGGCACTATTTTACGAAAACAAGATATAATTGAATATAACGTACTGCATATGTAGTTATACTACACTGCGTAAATTAGTTCAATATAATGTATATTTAGTTATGAAAATGGGATGTTGCTTTTGGAAATTATAAAAATGGGATGTTACATAATGTACTGCATATTTAGTTATTCCACAATGCATAGATAGTTTCTAGATATTGCATAGTTAGTTAATTTTGTTGCATAGTTTATGACGTCTTGCATAGTTGGATATACTGTACTACATATTAGTTTTTTTATGCTGCATAGATAATTTTCAGATAATGCATATTTAGTTGAGTTTTGTTGCATATTTAATTTTCGAACTCACTGTTCGTTTTTTCTCTGTAATATTGCACCGATTTTTCTTGTTTTTTCTCTGTAATTTTCATGAACTGTAATTTTTGAGTTCTTCATAGTTTTCTTATTTGAGTTAATGGATGAATGAGAGAGAGAGAGAGAAGGAGAGAGACGTGAGATTGGGGAAATTGGGAGATGTATGAGAGAGAAAGAGATTTGATTCCATTTTTGTAACTAACTTGTTATGTTATTTTACCCTACTACCCTTATATTGATTAAATTAATATTTTAATATATTTTTTATCCATTAAATCATACCCATTGATTAATAGTGGGGGATGATTGAGATTAATCCATTGTGTCTCACCTAGAGACATGGTCTTACTTGATCCTCCCCCTATATATATATATATATATGTCTAGGGAGAGAGTTATATGAGACCACCTCTTAGGGTAAGTCCATAGGGACCAATCCTAGCCACATATCTAGATTTTTCAATGGTTGTGATTTTAGAGCTAAAAATTCAGATTAAATGTTGGTAATTAGAGAAAGGGGTAAATTAGTCATCCTACAAAATTACCCAATATTCATGGGATTCTGTTCACATTATGATCACGCAATCTATGCAAATCTCACGGCAAATTCAACGTGAACGAATCTCATCTTTCTTCTTCTTCAACGCACTAATGTGAGAAATCATTCATCATTCTTCTTCAACGCACTATTGTGTGAAAAATGTTGCAGACAATTTGTCATAGTTGCTAGAGCTTGACTTCAGTTCGAAGTTTGCTTATGAAGATGTAATTTGTTGCTTGTGTAGATGTGTCATGGTTTATATACCATTAACTACATAAGCAAGTCATAAGCAACAAATCCATACTACATAAGCAACAATCCGATACTACATAAGCAACAAATATATACTATGTATGCACCACGAATACATTAACTACATAAGCAAGTCATAGCAACAAACCCATACTACATAAGCAACGAATATACACTACGTATGCACCACGGATACATTAACTACATAAGCAAGTCATAAGCAACAAACTCATATTACATAAGCAACAAGTCTATATTACATAAGCAACGAATATACACTACGTATATGCACCACGAATACATTAACTACATAAGCAAGTCATAAGCAACAAATCCATACTACATAAGCGATAAGCCTATAATACATAAGCAATGAATATACACTACACATGCATCACAGATACATTAACTACATAAGCAAGTCATAAGCAACAACCCTATACTACATAAGCAACAGAAATTTTTTTTTGAAACTGAAACGCTGGAGAGAGAGTGTGCGTGAAGAGTGGGTGAAATCGCGTGAAAGAGGGAATGAAATCTTAGTAACTGATTCTAAAGTGCCAAATTACCACCCTACCCTTTTTAATTGCTGAAACAAAAAAATAAACATAAAAAAAACCTAAAAATCTGGACCACCTAAAATTGTTGATCTATGGTTAGGATGTGTCCCCATGGATTCACCCCAAGTAGGAGGACCTATTTGATCCATATCCTATATATATATATATATATATATATATATATATATATAGATAGATATCAAGAATTATATAAGCTTTGGAAGGATCTGGATACAAATACTAGCTAGTAGTTGAAATAATTGAGCCAAATAAATTCAAAAAGAATTCCACTTATCGACAATATTTGTTATAAATTATGTTTGACCCTTTGAAATGGTCACAAGGAAACACTTTCTCTTTGTCATGCAAATAACTTGTTGAACATGAATATAACTTTGGCAGTACACTCTTACTAAAGAAGGTATAACGACAAAAGGCACCGATAATTTGATGACCTACACATTTCAATAACGTACATATATCGACATAAAAATTATTGAAAATTGTAGCCTTGTAGAAGAATCTTCAACCACAATTGAATTCAATAAAATTTGGGCATGGAGAGGGGTTAAATTTCACCATCATATATCTAATATATATATAAAATTGGTTCAATTTGCAGTGTGACCACTCCAAAAAAAGTTCAAATATGTATAAGAGCGTAATGGAATGAATATTAAGAATGAATGAATGAATGAATGATGGAGAGGTGAGTGATGCATGGGATGTACCTAATTTCCAACCATAACTGAACACCCATGCAACATTAATAATACCCCACCTATATTTTATCGAGTTAGTCACTTACACACTTCAATTGCCTCATTTCTTGTCATTAATTATGTAGATTGACCATGAAATCATCTCTCTCCATTTTTCTTCTTTCCTTTTTATTTTTTTTCTCTAAATAGTGAAGTATATCTTAAAAAATATATATTTTTTAACAGCAACAATATCATGTTAATAAATGGATGAAGTGTTTCCAAATTCCAATATATAGACAACTTTCCAAAGAGCTTATAGGAAATTATTAGGATGTAATCTGATGAATTAATAATTTTGATTGGTATATATTCATTTAAATGTCCTTTGTAGTTTTCTTCATGTGAAGGAATAAGTACTCTAACTTAATGCTTTTCTTTAAATAATTTAAAAAAAAATAGATTTCTTATTGTACTCGTTAACTTATGCCAAATTCGCCGTCTACGCACAAACAGTTTTATTGAAGTATAGTTACAGTAAAAATAACACTATTAATTAATATTCAACTATGATAAATGCTGACATTTTGTGAGACTTAATTAATTTAAAACCTTACAATTTTAGGGCCTCAACGTTGCTAAATGACGTCTTGTTGGTTTAAGCCACTAAATCTTAAGTATTGCTAGAGTAAAAACTTGTATAGTTATACTTATAAGCTAATAATATAAAGATTGGTTTAATTTTCTTTTCCGTGACAACCAATTGTTCTCTAAAAGTGTTTTGAGTTATAATTAGCGGCTACATGGGACACAAGTTGCAGAATTAATATTCGCTTTTTTTTTTCTTGTGTTGATTCTTAGATTATCAGTAAATTAAAACTTTTCCCTCTCGACCCTAATCGCCCCTTCCATCCTCTTCTTGCTCTATGCAAAATAATCAATTCTCCCTTTGGTGAGAGTTGGTTTTGTTGAAATTGGTTTATGATAAATTGGGTTTTGACCCGATTTTTACAAATTAATTAATTAAGTGGGTTCATTTATTTTTTGCGTGAAATAAATGAGATAAACGTAATTTACATCGCGGGTAGATGAGTTTAGCACTTTGAATTTCTCAAAACCAATATCGGGTGAATGAGAAATGCATCACAAATTAAGCCACTTAAAAGGCATTTTATTTGGAAATGTGAAAGGTTTGGAATGTGAAGAGACACATCTCATATAGGAAACAAGGAGCAAAGTTAGATATCTCATATAGAACTTCACCAATAGTAAAGAGTAATCAAGTGGAGCTCTTTATGGTACACACCCTAGTGGACCAAGTCAATTTTGACTAGCCCTTTGGTTAGCTCAAAGAGCACCACCGCCCTCGGAGCCGCAGCTAGCCTAGGTCCGGCCCGCGCACATCGCCTATAGTCGCATTGGGTGCTTTAGAGGCACACTTTGCACTTTCGCACGTCATTTAATCGTCCGCAAGAAGCTTTGAAATTTTGAAAAATCGAACCATGGTTCGCCCAGCCCGGTGCTCGGTGACATGGCAGATTACTCAGGTGGCGGTGCCTGACGGATTCGTCCGGTGGCACCATATGGCGATGGTAGCGCCGATTGACACATCTTTCTTGATCGACAGGGCACCATGATCGACACATCTATTCAAAAGGCATTGACCTTCATTTAGATGTAATCTGGACCATCAAATTGCGGTTATTGATCATAGGCGCGATCTAACAGTCTTGGTCGATTTGAACCAGGGGTTGCACCCGATCCAAGAGGCACCCAAAGTTATATAAGTATGAGTCCTCCGAACTCATTTCAAAGATCTTAACATCTCAAATTTATGTCATTCTTTCGCATAAGTCCGTAAAGAGAGTTCAAAGCATCGTGAGTATTCGTCATTCTTCCGATTTGTAGTGCAACTATTGCAAGAAAGTTGTCGTTGTATCTTGAGAGACGATTGTCGTATTTCGTACGCACCGTGAGCGGGACAATTTCATCTTAAAGAGAAAGAGTCCAACTCTTGCCTCGACATTTCATTAATACACCGTTTCTCTAAATTTCGATTGCCATTTCGATATGCACCAACCATTTTATTCAACAGGTTTCTCTCCTCTGTGGGTGTTCGTTTGCTTTTTTTTGCTTGTTTTTTTTTTTTGGTTATTTTTTTCTTTTCTTTGTTAGATCTAATCAAATATCAGTAGATTTGTTCTTATAGGGTCTCATTCAAATTTCTTCATCAGTTTATGGTAGATCTGCAGATCAGAGAAGAGTTTAGTGTGGATCGTCGAAACCTTGATTGGAAGTACAAGTAGTCACTCATCCAATCAAAAATACAACCCACTAAGTTTTAATCTGATGTTTCATGATCTACTATATATGTTTTGTTTTTTATTTGTCTCCCATTTTTCCTTGTTTGAAAGGTGGACTTTAGTTTGGGTTTTTCCGTCTGGCTTCAAAATTTTGTATTTTGGTTATTTTGTATTGATTCAAAAAAATACAATTTTCTTGTTGTCAAAAAATTATTGTTGTGGCCAATTTATGTGCATGCATACTCTTGGCTGATTTTGGACATAAATTAAGGGTAATAAAATCACAAATAATATTACTAAAGTTGTTTTAATTTCAAGAAATTGGAACATACATGTTTCTATTATTTTCTACGAATGTGAATGTGTGTACACGCGCATGTAAGTTTATTGAAGTATAGTTACAGTAAAAATAACACTATTAATTAATATTCAACTATGATAAATGCTGACATTTTGTGAGACTTAATTAATTTAAAACCTTACAATTTTAGGGCCTCAACGTTGCTAAATGACGTCTTGTTGGTTTAAGCCACTAAATCTTAAGTATTGCTAGAGTAAAAACTTGTATAGTTATACTTATAAGCTAATAATATAAAGATTGGTTTAATTTTCTTTTCCGT
This sequence comes from Rehmannia glutinosa, assembly GCA_016081115.2. Taxonomy (NCBI): domain Eukaryota; kingdom Viridiplantae; phylum Streptophyta; class Magnoliopsida; order Lamiales; family Orobanchaceae; genus Rehmannia; species Rehmannia glutinosa. Next base: position 47,712 of record JABTTQ020001435.1, on the reverse strand, counting down.
GACAACCAATTGTTCTCTAAAAGTGTTTTGAGTTATAATTAGCGGCTACATGGGACACAAGTTGCAGAATTAATATTCGCTTTTTTTTTCTTGTGTTGATTCTTAGATTATCAGTAAATTAAAACTTTTCCCTCTCGACCCTAATCGCCCCTTCCATCCTCTTCTTGCTCTATGCAAAATAATCAATTCTCCCTTTGGTGAGAGTTGGTTTTGTTGAAATTGGTTTATGATAAATTGGGTTTTGACCCGATTTTTACAAATTAATTAATTAAGTGGGTTCATTTATTTTTTGCGTGAAATAAATGAGATAAACGTAATTTACATCGCGGGTAGATGAGTTTAGCACTTTGAATTTCTCAAAACCAATATCGGGTGAATGAGAAATGCATCACAAATTAAGCCACTTAAAAGGCATTTTATTTGGAAATGTGAAAGGTTTGGAATGTGAAGAGACACATCTCATATAGGAAACAAGGAGCAAAGTTAGATATCTCATATAGAACTTCACCAATAGTAAAGAGTAATCAAGTGGAGCTCTTTATGGTACACCCTAGTGGACCAAGTCAATTTTGACTAGCCCTTGGTTAGCTCAAAGAGCACCACCGTCCTCGGAGCCAGAGCTAGGCCTAGGTCCGGGCCCGCGCACATCGCCCATAGTCGCATTGGGTGCTTTAGAGGCACACTTTGCACTTTCGCACGTACGAATCGTCGCAAGAAGCTTTGAAATTTTGAAAAATCGAACCATGGTTCGGCCCAGTGGCTCGGTGACATGGCAGGACAGCTCAGGTGGCAGTGCCTTGACGGATTCGTCCGGGTGGCACCATATGGCAGTGGTAGCGCTGATTGGACACATCTGTTTACTGACAGGGCACCATGACTGGACACATCTATTCAGTGCATTGACCTTCATTTAGATGTAATCTGGACCATCAAATTGCGGTTATTGATCATAGGGCGCGATCTAACAGTCTTGGTCGATTTGAACCAGGGGTTGCACCCAGTCTGAAGAGGCACCCAAAGTTATATAAGTATGAGTCCTCCAGAACTCATTTCAGCATCTTAACATCTCAAATTTATGTCATTCTTTCTGCATAAGTCCGTAAAAGAGAGTTCAAAGCATCAGAGTATTCGTCATTCTTCCGATTTGTAGTGCAATTATTGCAAGAAAGTTGTCGTTGTATCTTGAGAGACGATTGTCGTATTTCGTACGCACCGTGAGCGGGACAATTTCATCTTAAAGAGAAAGAGTCCAACTCTTGCCTCGACATTTCATTAATACACCGTTTCTCTACTCAAATTTCGATTGCCATTTCGATATGCACCAACCATTTTATTCAACAGGTTTCTCTCCTCTGTGGGTGTTCGTTTGCTTTTTTTTGCTTGTTTTTTTTTTTTTTGGTTATTTTTTTCTTTTCTTTGTTAAATCTAATCAAATATCAGTAGATTTGTTCTTATAGGGTCTCATTCAAATTTCTTCATCAGTTTATGGTAGATCTGCAGATCAGAGAAGAGTTTAGTGTGGATCGTCGAAACCTTGATTGGAAGTACAAGTAGTCACTCATCCAATCAAAAATCACAACCCACTAAGTTTTAATCTGATGTTTCATGATCTACTATATATGTTTTGTTTTTTATTTGTCTCCCATTTTTCCTTGTTTGAAAGGTGGACTTTAGTTTGGGTTTTTCCGTCTGGCTTCAAAATTTTGTATTTTGGTTATTTTGTATTGATTCAAAAAAATACAATTTTCTTGTTGTCAAAAAATTATTGTTGTGGCCAATTTATGTGCATGCATACTCTTGGCTGATTTTGGACATAAATTAAGGGTAATAAAATCACAAATAATATTACTAAAGTTGTTTTAATTTCAAGAAATTGGAACATACATGTTTCTATTATTTTCTACGAATGTGAATGTGTGTACACGCGCATGTAAGTTTATTTTAAATGAAAACTAGTATATCGCCCGTACGATGCACAGAGTATAATATAATAAAGTATTGTATAATTTTAATATTAAAAAATTGATATATTATAGGAATAGTAATGGAGCGTGACATGGGGTATCTCAAGGCCCATATCGAGCATGTCCTTTGAACTGAAGGAATGGTTGCAGGATGATATGTCTTGATCCCTAAACAAAATAATTCAAGATTTATTAAATTATTATTATACTAATTTAATATATTTTCTCAAAATATTATGTTAAACATCCAACAATAGATCATTAAAACTTTAGAAAAGTATTTATTATACAGTGATCTTCATTAGAGATGAAAATATAAAATTATTTATTTGAAATAAGAAAATATGAATTATGTGAAAATTCGATTTACTGAAACTAAGAAATTTTCATTTCATTAAGTTAAGAAAGTATAAAAGTTGTAGTCAAAATAATTTTACATTAAAAATCAGAACTTACCAAAATAATAAATTACAATAGTCAAAATACATGAATATACAAATTTTAAATAGCCCGAATGCATAATTTTTAAAACTCACTACAAAATAAAATTTCGAATAGATATTTATTTTATATATGCAATATGAGCGTCAAACTTAAGATAGTAAAAAGATGGATAATTTGATATATCACATGTCAAAAACTAATCAAAACCGGAAAAATTATTAAATTTTAAAAAGAAAAATAAGAAGATAATATAATAATTAATGCAGTGCATACACGTCTTTGGAAAATCAATAATGCAGCATACAGATTTAGAAAGCATAAAATTACAAATATTTTTTTATCTTTTTTTCCAGACTTTATTACTTTTTATAGGAATGAAAAATAGGCGGAAAAATTTATGGTTACTATTTTGATAATAGTCTCTCTTTACATATACTAGTCTTGTGAAGCCCTCGATTTTTCAAGCGTGTATTTATTTTACCTATCGTCTATGTACTATTTTTACTACTTTACCGCGTCACTTTGACTGGTAAATATTAATAATAAATATATTTTCGCATTTAATTTCATTTTATTTATTACTTGTGATTATGATCATTTATTAATTTTATTTCACTTGATTGATCATTATTATTATTGTGTATTTATTAGTCACCTTAGAATTTTAAGAGACCCATTTATTTTGGAGACTTATACCTTGTAGAATTAAGAATTTGATTTAGAATAAGTGATCATGAGACTTATAAGTGATCAAGGAAATCACTATTTATTTTGGAGATTGATATTATTCATCTATTATCATCAATTTTGGGACAAAAAAAAATATATAGATTCCACAATCATACCTATAAGTGCACGGCCAAGGGTGTATTTTTGTGTAGAAATACCTCTCAATTTTTATACACATACACCTTATATTATATCTCTTGTGTATAATTATACCACATTACAAGCCTTCTACACCTTATCTTATACCTTAATTTTAAATTATTAAATTCCCCAACTTATTCCATTCTTCTCAACATTCCCCTTAATTTTCCCCCAACCCATACTTTGACTCAATCTTTGTCTTCATGCAAGAGACAAAATTCAAGACTTGGAAAAATTGTCCTCCTCCCTCTCTCCCTAAGCAATCGGCCATTAGGCCAAAATTTTACAAAAACATTCATTTTTCACCCAAGACCTTCATCTCTCAAGCAAATTCTCTCCCTTCTCTCTAAAATTCTCCAACATCTCTCTATGCATATGTTAATCTTCTTCTTCATTTCTTCAAACACTTAACCAAAAACACAAAAATTTATCCTCCTACTCAGTGACGGAGGCACGTTGCCCCTTACGGGGGCACGTGCCCCCCTAAGTTTTTTTTTTTTCATTTTTTACTATATATTTATTTTAATTAAAATAAATTATATATTAATTAGGTAAAAGATCAAAATATTCCATTGATTATTTTTTATGTAGTTACTATTTATTATTTATTTTTAAAAGCTATGTATTAATTAGGTTAAAAAAAGTGTGCCTCACTAATTGTCTTTGATATTTATAATTATATTTAAGGATAATTACAAAAAGACTCCTTGGGTTTGGGCTAATTACAAAAATCCAAAGATGTTTCAAAATTACAAAAAGTCTCAATCAGGTTTGATTATGTATTAAATTTAAGGGCGTGACTGTAATATTTCTATAAATATCGGGAGTTGAAATGTTTTGCCTTATGAAGGAGGAAAATATAAGACACAGTCAAACTTCAATGTTTTTTTTGTTGTTGTTGTAATTTACAAAAACCTTTGGAGTTTTTTATAATTAGTCTAAACCTCATGGAGGTTTTTGTAATTATCCTTATACTTATATTGTGCCCCCCTTGTGAAAATTTTCTGGATCCGTCCCTGCTCCTACTCTTCATAAAATTCGAAACTTACTACTCAACAAGGTAAGGAAATTTTGTTCTTCAATCCATTCTTGATATCTATAGCTCATCCTCTTCACTTCTTAACTTAAGTTTGATTTTTGTTTGAGATATACTTAGAAGACAACTTGAAGATAATAGAGACTTGGAACCAACTTGACTAGAACTCAAGAAATTGTGAAGGAATTTAGACAACAAGGTAAGAAATTGGGTTTGTAGCATTTTTCTTTCTTCCCCTAAAAATTCGAAAATTTGACATCTCCATTTTTAATTTTGGAGGTTTAGGGGCTTACCTTGAGGGATTTGTTTGAGGGTGATCAAGTTATATTTTTTCAGACCTCCTACTTGACACACAATTTCCACTACACAAGGTAAGTGTAGTATTTGACCTCTCCTTCTTCTTCTTCTTCTTTCTTGTCTTAATACTCCAATTTCTAACTCTAATCTTTTTGATATTTTTTGACTTAGGGGCTGACCTAAGTGAGTTCATACTCAAAGTTGTGAAATTTATCCTTTTATTTCACAACAATTCAATTTTTAAGGTGGGTGGAGAAATCCTTTCAACTTCTAGGTGTTTTCTTTAAAATGCATGTAGTACTTTATTCTTGAGAGCTTGAGATATATATATATATATATATATATGTAGATATAATGTAGTGCATGTTGTTTCAAGTATTAAGTTGCAAAAATTCTCAAGTGTTGCTCAAAAATACTATTTATTGCAATTTAGGTGCATGCATGTACATTTTAATGCTTTATTTGATGAATTGTTGGATGAGATGTATATGCATGTTTATGATTCTTGATATCCATGTTTTATTTGACTTATAACCGGGACAAGTCGAGCATAATTGATTAAAATTAAATTTTTGGACTTAAAATGCAAAAATGGCAAATTGGTGGACTTAATTGCAAGAAAATAAAACTTAAGTGATCCCTCTATAATTTTCGAATTTTGGAACTGTACTCAGGTTCAAAATTTATATGTTGACATTTTAATAAAATTTTAAGAGTTTGGAGATAAATAAAATCAACCCTTAAAAGCCCAAGGACTAAATTGAAAATTTTTAGAAGTTTAATGGCTAATTTGCAATTTTCAAAACTGAACCAGCCCCACCCTTTAAAATCTGAAATTTTAATTCTTATGGGACTGGAAATAATATATTTTAAAAGTATTCCAAAAATCCAAGTGTTTAAAGCTTGGAAAGTACACTTTTAACTATAACCTTATGATATTTTGAACCCAATGTTCAAATTTCATAATAATCGGACCCCTAAAAGCCTTAGACGCAATTATTTAAAAAATGGGACAAAAATGGGATTTTTAAAAGTTAAGGAACCTATACTTATATCTTTTAAAAACTGCTTTTCTCCCATTATCCCACTGACCTTAGTGACATTTTACAATTGGCATCACATTAAAAGCCCTTCCGGTTTGTGAGATCCGATTATTTTAAACTTGGGGGCCGAAAGGACAATTTTAACAAATTTAGGGCCAAAATGAGAATTTTATAAAAACTCGACCCCAAAACTTTAAAAACCTGAATCTTTGAACAATGTAGAGAATATAGGAACTGGCACTATAATTTTTCTAGGTCGAGACAAAAACTTATTCAACTTTTAACCCCAAAAGTATTAGTTTTTACAAAAGGGGGCTAATTGTAAATTTTTCTTTTAACAAGGACCTAACCCAAATTATTTCCTTTTAAGAACAGCCATGGAACCTCTGACTTATAATTATTATTTATAGTATTTTATTTTCTTAAAATCCCTTGACTTATTGGATCGTCTTGACCGATTAATACGTCATCGCCTTGCGATTCCGAATCTACAACGGGACTTATGTCCCACCTAATTCTTCAAGACATCGAAGATTACTTATGCTCTCGATAATTATCTTCATCCAAATTACTCCACCAACGCCAATAAATGCCACACGCGATTTTGAAAACTTTCCTGAACTGCTTCCCTGAATCAATATTCTCGACTGCCTAATTGACGTCCTGTACTTGTAATTATTTCCTGCCTGAGTCAACTTGGTGTGTCGAGCTCACAGTCGGAATGGATACGTCGGAGATGGAACCGGGCAACTCGGTTGCTATTCCACTCTCCGCCTCATCGTCCTAATCCCGCAACTGAGGGACGGAGTTTGTCCAAGGGAAGCGGGTCGTAGTACTTGAGGTATAATCATGATTATTATAATTCGGGCCTAGCTAGCTCTACTGTGGATTTGTCTTAGCCTATGGAGTGATAAGGTGACAAGTCTTGGACCATCTTGATCGGGGAGTTACAAGGAAGAACGAAGGAATCGCTGTCTGATCCACACGATTCTAGAGTTACTCGGGCCCGTTTGGTTGGCACTACAAATCCGTACGCAACCACTACTTGTATTGCTTGGGTTGGCGTTACATTCCGTACGCAACCACTACCTTTCTTGCTTGAATCACATAGTGCTTGTATGATCATGAACTATTTCATCAAAACTGTATAAGTATATTATTTTAAGTATATATTACGATACTTGTGAACTATGTGTGAACCACGCATCATGACTCACGCATTTTTCATACAACAGTTTTCTTGCATTTAACTATATATATCGCCACACTCTCACATGATCACCCCATCCACTGAGAATTTTTGTCTCATCCCCTCATGTTTTCTAATGGCTAGATGAGGAGTACGTTGAAGATGTCGATCCTACCACGGACTGACTTTCCCCTATTTCGTCTGTTGGATTTGTTTCCTTTTGCTTATGCTGTTGTTGGACTATTTCATTTTGTCTTTCCTTTTAAGATGTAACCTAAGGGCGTAGGACCCTTTTGACTATTAAGATGTTATCTTTAGTTGTTCTTGGAGATGTAATTTGGATATTTGTTGGACTGTAAGTTGTAATTCGTACTTGTAGTTTATTTCCGCTCCTACTTGACTCTGTTTCATTTGAGGTTATGTTGATATTTGTCGAGACTATTTGGTTTACTTGTATTTAAGTTGTGTATCATCGTCGCGTCCCGTCTGGGGCGTGACAAGTCTTTTGCCCATGCGATGCACAATTGTATATCTGTGAGGCATCTATTTTGTGATGTGACGTGTGCATTTTTCTAATAATTCTAAATTTTTTTTGAGAGCATAGTTCTACGAATTATATATCATGCATTGTGATAATTTTAATATAGCATCAAACAATAAGCAGAAAATAGTATTTAATGTTTTTTATTGATAAAATCAAAAATAAAAAAAATATTATACCACAGAATCATAAAAAAGTACATTCAAGCCTATGTATTTGCGTTCAATCTTTAAAAACTATTTTTTCATAAAACCGCACAGGTGCACCTTCATCGCTCATTTCGTTTTAGTCATTTTTAAATTCCTAATAAGTGTGAAAATATGTGTCATATTGTTTTCAAAGGTTGTAGTAGTAAATTCGGATGCAAAATTATTTTTCAAAATCGTCTCGTATGCGTAGGAGAACTAAGTATATTAGTTAAGGAAATATGAGATAATAAACTATAGTTTCAGTAATATTACTGATTTTATTATATTGATTATTTTGGGGATATTTTTATCTTTTTACAGATTTTGTCATGTATTTTATTTATTCACGTTGTTAAGTCAATTTTAAAACTTTTGAAAATTTATTGTGGGGGTTTGTATTGTAGTATTTGGAATTTTTAATTATTATGTGTTATTTGGGTTTTCATATTTGGTATTTTCAGATTGTGTGATGCACGAACTGTATATTTATATTTTTTAGTAACAGCAAAAAGTTTAGAATTTCAATAAATAATTAAAATATAAAAATAATTAATTTAATTATAAATCACACAATTAAATAAAGTATTATAAACTATGAAAAAGTCTTTTTAAATATAATATATTTGCATGGTTGATATTAAAGATTTTGTGAATGTGAATTGTATCTATATATTGAACATATTTATCTATAAGAAAGTAAAAGTTTAAAAAAAAAATTAATTGCAAATGTTTAATATTTAATGTATTATTTTTCAATGCAATCAATATAAAGTGTTTTCAAATTCCAATATCTTTTTAGAGTTTAGAAAGTTGAACAGTTGTTAGAATTATTAAAGGAGTTAAACAAAAAACATGTTTATATTTAGCAACATAATTTTAAGAAAAAATGAAATATTTAAAAAATAAAAACTATTTTATTTTTAGATGTACACATATATCAAAATAATATCAAGCACATAAATTCATATCTAATAGTCCAAATGTACAACTTTAAAATTTGAATATCAAAATACACTGATAAATATAAAAAATAATTTCTATTAACATGAAAAGTACGTTAAAAATATAACAAAAATTTTCATATATAGCAAACTATTATAAATATAAATTTATATTTAATAAAAATTAATTTCTTCTTACATGAATATATCAAATGCTATGTATGGATATATTTAATATATATAATATTTGGATAAATAGTTTGAGATATTTCTTCAATTAAAATAAGTATTTTTAATTGAATTTAATCAATTTAAATACAATTTTATATAATTATGAAGAAATTGGATAAGTCCAATTAACAACTACACATTGATGTCCAATAGCCCGAATACATAATTTTTAAAGCACTTTACAAAATAATGAGAAAATATATCTTACATATTTTTATTTTTTATGTTTATTTTTATTGTATATATTCAATATCGATGTCAAACCGAAGATCGTAAAAAGATGATTAATTATATATATTATACGTAAAAAATGGATCTGAAATGAAATAGTTATTAAATTTTTAAAAAAGAAAAAGAATATATATATATATATATATGTATATAATAATTAGGCAAAAACTCATGTAGGACCGTCTTACGGGTCTCAATCTGTAAGACGGATCCTATTTGACCCGCGGATCCTGTTGACTAGGTCCGCGGGTCAAAGCACCTGCTGCCTTTTTTTTTCTATTTTTCTTCCTCAGTTAAAGTAACAGTTTTATGAGAAATAATATCGGTTATTTTAGATAAAGTATCATAGTTTTTAATATAGCCATAGATTATGATTACATTACATTGAAGGAAAAATAAATATATTAGCGTTAAAGTAACACCTTTATGAGTAAAAACATATATTTTTGAGATATCATGTTTTAAGAGTAAAATAACAGTTTTTAAAATAAAGTATTATATTTTTTAATAATAAATACAAAGAAAGATGAATAATAATTATGATAGAATTAAAGTAATTTTATAAGTAAATGTATTTGTTTTTTGAGATAAAGTAACATAATTTTTAATATAGTCACAAATTATGAATATATTACAATAAATATATATATATAACAGAGTTAAAGTAACACTTTTATACGTTAAAGTATCTATTTTTTGAGATAAAGTATCATGTTTTTTCATATTTTTTAAATATAGTCACAAATTAGAAATGAAAGAAAGAAGGAAAAATAAAAAATTAATATGATATAGTTAAAGTAACACTTTTATAAGTAAAATTATTCGTTTGTTGAGATAAAGTATCAGATTTCTTAATACAGTTGCAAACTAGAAACAAAAAAAGAGGAAAAGTAAAAAATAAATAATGATGTAGTTAAAATAACACTTTTATAAGTATTCATTTATTGAGATAATGTATCATGCTATTTAATAGACTTAGGTTCGATTCTTAGCCTTTGCATTTAGAGGCCTATTTAATTTTTTTTAATTACCAGGCGTATTTATGAATGGGTTTATATACATTGTTATACTGAAATTGCACAACAAGCACTAGTGGTGTAGTGGTAGAATACCACCTTGTGTCTATCAAGCGCGCCGGTTTGATTCCCCTGTAGAGCGCTGAAGTGATTTTTATTTTTTTTAAACGGGGTTGGCTGGGACGCGGGTTGGGCTTTAGGATCCGTCTTACAGATAGGATCCGTAAGATGGTCCTACAAGAGACCTACTCTAATAATTAACGCATTACACACACATATTTAGAAATCTGATTTAAATAACTTTATTTTTAATATATAACTTTTCTTGAATAATTTAATATATAAATTTAAAATATAATTTATTGAAAGAAAGTTGACTACCAAAAATAATGAAATCACAAATATTTATGACTTCTTAGTTTTCCATAGATTTTTATAACTTTTTTTCTTAAAGAATTTTTATTATGTTTTCTAGAAATCGGGTGGGAAAACAATGGATCACTATTCTAAGAATATTCTCTTATGTATATATATATATATATATATATATAGGATAGGATATGAATCAAATAAGTCCTCCTACTTGGGGTGAGTCCATGAGGACACATTCTAACCATAGATTAACAATTTTGGATGGCCCAGATTTTTGGGGGGGTTTTATGTTTATTTTTTTTGTTTCAGCAACTAAGAAGGGTAGGGTGGTCATTTTGCATTATAGAATCAGTTATTGAGATTTCATGCTCTCTTTCACGCCATTTCACCCACTCTTCACGCACACTCTCTCTCTCCAGCGTTTCAGTTTCCAAAAAAATTCTTTGTTGCTTATGTAGTTAATGTATCTGTGATGCATGTGTAGTGTATATTCGTTGCTTATGTAGTATAGGCTTATCGCTTATGTAGTATGTGTTTGTTGCTTATGACTTGCTTATGTAGTTAATGTATTCGTGGTGCATACGTAGTGTATATTCGTTGCTTATGTAATATGGACTTGTTGCTTATGTAGTATGAGTTTGTTGCTTATGACTTTCTTATGTAGTTAATGTATCCGTGGTGCATACGTAGTGTATATTCATTGCTTATGTAGTATAGGTTTGTTGCTTATGTAGTATGGGTTTGTTGCTATGACTTGCTTATGTAGTTAATGTATTCGTGGTGCATATGTAGTATATATTTGTTGCTTATGTAGTATAGGATTGTTGCTTATGTAGTATGAGTTTGTTGCCTATGACTTGCTTATGTAATTAATGGTATATAAAAGCACCATGACACATCTACACAAGAAACAAATTACATCTTCATAAGCAAACTTCGAACTGAAGTCGAGCTCTAGCAACTATGGCGAATTGTCTGCAACTTTTTTCACACAATAGTGCGTTGAAGAAGAAGGATGAATGATTTCTCACAGTAGTGCGTTGAAGAAGAAGATGGATGATTGTTCACGTTGATTTGCTATGAGATTTGGAAGGATTGCCTGTGTTCTATACAAGCAAAGGTGACTAGTTCTTGTTCTCTCATGAAGAACGTTCGAAGAAGAAGGAGAATGAGATCATTTGTTCACGTTGAATTTTATGTGAGATTTGGAGAGATTGTGTGATCATAATGTGAGAAATCCCATAAATATTGGGTAATTTTGTAGGATTACTAATTTACCCCTCCCTCTATTTTCCAGCATTTAATTTGTAATTTTAGCTCTAAAATCACAGCCATTAGAAAATCTAGATATGTGGCTAGGATTGGTCCCTATGGACTCTGAGGTGGTCTCATATAATATATATATATATATATATATATATATATATATATATATATATAGATCATGCAAACAGAATTGTGATGAAGAAAAAAAATCAGTCACCTAATTGAAAGTTTGAAACATCAGTTACAAGTAAAAGATAAAGAATGGTTGGTTGGTGGACTGCACCATCCAACTCGCAGTCAACACAAGCACAAGTTTCCCGACTTTGCAAATATTTCTTGACTAGGCCTTTTTTTGTTATGGTCGCAAACTAATTTGCCTCGGAGAATAAAAATCAATTCTATATACTAAAAGAAAAAATAAGTTACCACATGTCTTTACCTGAGCAATTTTGTACACATATTAACACCTTATTCTTCCAAATCCATGTGGCACCTTCATATTTAGCCACTTGGCAAACCGTGACACCAACTTATTCTTCCATTTATAAATTGATTTACTATATCAATTTACTATCAATTTATCATCAACTTAATAATTAAATTTCATATTTCCGTATAACTATTAAAATCCAATCAAACATTTAATCAACATGTTACAACAAAATTGTATATTTAATATATATATATATGTATATGTATGTATATCCAAACGTTTTTTGAGGAATTTTTCTTATAATGTATTAATTAATTTAAGATATTTAATATATTTATATATGTATATCAATCCTATATACTAAAAGAGAAAATAAAGTTGACACATGTCACCACCTCATTAATTTTGACATGTGTCAACTCTTCATTCTTCCAATTCCACATGCCTACTTTATAATTATCTATCTGACATTGTTATCTACAAATTAGAAGTGAATTGATTATATATTTTTAATTTAAAATATTACAAATTTTAATGATAATAACAACTTTAAGAGATAAGGATAAATCTAAATACGAAGGATTTATCTACGCTATCATTTAAAAAATTATCTTTTAAAAATATATTTGGTTTATATGAACTTTTTAATTTTCGATTTATGCTAACTCCAACGAATATTTCAAATTACTTTTATTAAATCCAGTTTTGATCCACTAAAAAATTATATTCACAATTAAATAAATAATTCAATCCAAATTAAATAAGGTCGTCATAGATATAAACGAGCCCATCTCAACAATTAAAATTAAAATAAACCAATTGATTCAATTATCGATATGAGGCTGAATAGTGATTATACTACAAGATCCTATCAAATTATCTTTAATTTTCTCAACAAATTCGAGAAACACATCAAGAAATGTAACAACTAATAGAAATTGGGGTTTAACATACATTTAAAAATATTATCTTTCAAAAATATATTTGGTTTATACGCACCTTTTAGTTTCTGATTTTTTGTTACTACGGGATTCAAATCTCAACTCTAAAAGATAAAATATAAATATCAAAATAAAAGAATTACTCACAATCTCAACTCTAAAAGATAAATTATAATCCCAAATTTAAAGAATTTTATCACAATCTCACGGTCAATTTTATATGGCCATATCGAGAGTTGATAGTAGAAGGAGTTTGAAATTATTTGTTGTGATAAAGAAGCCCCACTAAGATTTTAATTTTGGACAAATCCCGTGTAACACACGGGTGTTGTTTTAGTGCTTTTATAAACGATATTACCATACAAAAATTACGTATCTTTAAGTTATTTTGGATATTGACAAAAATTTGGGTTAGACCATCTAATAGGTCTTTTCCGTTAGACTGATCCAATCAGGATCAGATTTTTTTGTAATTTCATTCACCGGTGGTATTTTTGTAATATTTTGGGGTGGTGTCAAAAGATCTCCGGACCGATGGCACTTTCGTAATTTTAGGGGCCGTTAAAAGTATTAGTTTTTTCCCTAAAAACTATTAGTAGTACATATAAAAAGTATTAGTAATCCCCTTGAACAAATATTTTTAATAGCCCTCATGGAAAGTATTAATTTTTTGCCTTAAAAGTATTAGTAATTCATCTAAAATATATTAATAGTCCCCTTGAAAAGTATTAGGCAGTAACGTAATATGTAGACAACCCTCAAAAGTATTAGTTTTTTCCTTGAAAAGTATTAGCAATCCCTTGGAAAAATATTAGTAATCCCCTAGAAAAGTATTAGTAACCCTTGAGCAGTTTTTTTATCCTCATGAAAAATATTGATTTTTCCCGCAAAAATATTAGTATTCCCCCTACAACGTATTAATAATCTTATTGAAAAGTGTTAGGTTTTTCGATTAAATGTAGTTTAGTATTTTTCCTGAAAAATATTAGTAGTCCTACCAAAAAGTATTAGTGTCAGACCGTCTAACGGATCTAATCTGTTAGACAGATCCAAATAACCGGCCCGTGGTCAATCTGCCCCACTGACCTACACAACCACTAACACCACCACAACAACATCCGCTAGTCGCTGCTATACTTTTTATGAGAGCTATTAATACTTTTTGGGAAGACTACTTATACTTTTCAGGAAAAATACTAAAATACCTTTAGTCGAAAAACCTAATACTTTTCAATAAGATTATTAATGCATTTTAAGGGGAGTACTAATACTTTTGCGGGAAAAAATCAATACTTTTCATGAAAATTACTTAAAAAACTGCTCAAGGGTTTGCCAATACTTTTCACGGGAAAAACTAATACTTTTCCAAGGGATTATAATATTTTTCACCGGAAAAACTAATACTTTTGAGGTGCCTAATAGTACGTCACTGTCATACTTTTCAAGGAGACAATTAATACATTTTTGGTAGATTACTAATACTTTTGAGGGGAAAAATCAATACTTTTCATGAGGACTACTAAATATATTGTTCAAGAGAATTACTAATAATTTTCAGTTATACTACTAATATTTTTCAGATGTACGACTAATACTTTTCAGTGGAAAAACTAATACTTTTAACAGCCCCTAATATTAAAAAAATGCCACCGATTCAGAGATCCTATGACCCCGCCCCAAAATATTACAAAAATACCACCGGTGCATGAAATTACAATAAAACCCGGGTTGGGTTGGGTCCGTCTAACGGAAAGACCCGGTAGACGATCTAACCCAAATTTTTGTCCTGAACTTTTACTTTGTTTTCCTTTTTCCTTTTTTTAATAAATTAATTGGAAGGCATTATACAATTAAAAAAGCCTGCTGATGATGCATAAATGAACTAAAGACACAAGTCACATAACATAACGGCCATCTTTTTACTAACAAATATACACCAAATTACAAGTTCATATTGCAGTGTTGCTAAATCTATCACTAGTAGTGTATTCCATATTATAAGTATGTAAAGACTAATTACATGCCTTGTGTGTGTATATATATGTATATATATATATATATGTATGCATTTATAGTTGGTGGTTTCATAAAATCAATCCCTACATAATATAAAGTTTGAACGTACCTTTGCGGAACATATATATTTTTTTTTATTATTGAGATATTTATATATTGGTACATGCAAAATCTGCATGATATTAAATTAAAAGCTACGTTTGTTCCTTGCACGTCCTATACTTATTTAATGATGCAAATACACAATTATATACTTATTTATTTAAATTAAAAATATGTGTACAACATTTTCCTCAAGCATGACTTTTTGACCCATCATCAACTTGATACCAAAAAGAAGGTACCATCTTCCTCGCATGACTTGTGAAAAACATGGGTATAAAAATGAAAGTGTTGAAATGATGCAAATGTTATTGAAACTTTTCTAATTTAAAACACAACTTTTTAATCCAATCTTTTGTGTTTATTGTCTCGAGTGAGATAATTGCATAGTCTACTAAAACTAATTGGATTATCACTAGTGAAAATATAGTGTAACTCGGGTGTACGCAATTATTCAACAAATGAACGTGATGACACATTGTTACTGAATTTATTAGAAAGCACATGAAACTTCTTATAAGAATCAAATTGTATCGAATCAAAGTCTACTATTGAGGTTGTGATGATTTTACACGAACATATTGATATAGTAAAACACAATTTAATGTAATAGTATGTGTGGTCAATATATTATGTCTTTTTTGACTTTTAACATGACGTCTGATAATTTGATTGACCTAACAAAATTTGATTTCTATTTTGATTTTATTCCGTCCATATCACTGTAGGTGTTCTATCAATGTTTATAAATAAATAAGCATCCTTTAACCAATTGAAGGTCACTTTTCAAAGGTTAACATAAGATGTTATTTTTTCTGTAGTTACTTTTACGACTTCGAGCGGTGTGCCTCTGCCAGAATTCTATTCCTCATTTGCTCGTCATTCGGTATACACACTCAATTTTGGAATCTTATAATCCCGTCTTTGGGTACCAAAAATTCTGGTCTCTCTCCTTTAAGTATCTTCTCTTTCAGCTTTCGAAGATGTACATCTGTTTCCTGTGCTGCCTTGATCTCGTCCAGCAGATCGGGTTTAACCGAAATGTTAGCCATGTAATCGAGTATTGGTCCTCGTCGGAGTTCCAATTGCTCAGTTCTTCTAATGATTTCCACTTGCGAATCATTAGTCTGGCTAAACTTGCCTTTCTGCTCAAGGTGCTACGCCAAAAAAGCACTTAGATAACGCTTTTTTTCCTGTTTAGATAGCGCTTCAAAGTACTATCGCAACCACCGTTATCTGAAAACCTATCTTGTAGATAACGCTTATAAAGCGCTATCTGAGATGCATATTTGATAGCGCTTTTTTGAGGACGCGCTATCCTATATTTTTATTCATAAGATAACACCCCATAAAAGAAGCGTTGTCCACTACAAGAGAAACGCTAATAGACATCGGTTTGTAACCGATGTCTAATGAAGAAAATAACCGATGTTGAAACCCATGTTGTTGAAGAGTAGGGTTTCAACATCGATTTAACACTGATGTTAATAAGTGAAATAACATCGGTTATAATCCAAATCAACCAACAATTAATTAAATCAAAATTAACAAATATAACATGTATTAAGCCATCCATTCAAAATGTGCACAACGAGTACGTAAAGGCCAAAATATGGCTATGCAAGCGAGTACTTAAAGGCAAAAATGTTGCAACATCCTCAGAGTTCTCAATTTGTCAACTTACAATGCAAATCCTTACTAGTAAAGTTTTTTAAACAAAATCCAACGAGTGCTAGTGCTTGTGTATCATCCGAGTTCAGCAAAACCATACAACGATCATTTTACATGGTGGTTGAAGGAGCACGACTACCAATTTCTTTTCCAAACTTTCCAACTTTTGAAACTGTTTGACAGGAAATGGAACAGACACATAAACAACATTCGACCTCTCTCGTAAAACAACCTGAAATTGGAGAATCCATGTGATATTTAGTAACAAATCTGAAATGTCCAAGACAACAAATAAATGAAGCACGACAAAGACAACATAAATGTATGAAAACAAAAAGCATCTAACCTGATAATCTCCAAATTTTTAATAAATTCCCTAGCAAAGCCACAATGAGCACTAGGGGAGTAAATATCTGCAATTTCAAAGGGCAAATAGCATCATATGGAGCAACAAGAAGCGCCCTTAATTAGGATTTAAGTTAGCAAATATGTTCTACCTATTGGCATTAGAAGGATTCATCTTTCTCAAACCTGACAAAACATTTAGATTTCCTAACATTGTGAGAAAAGAATTGTTCCAATATCATTTGAATTGAATCTCCAACGCAGTGAGAACAAGAGCAGAGTCAGGCACAACCTTCACATGCAATAGAAAAGGAAATCCACTTGCTCTCAAGACAAAAAAAAAATGAAAACAATAGGAACATCTATCTGGATTAGCACTTGTTCATAATTTTTTTTAACTACTTGGTTCATAGTTCGAGTTTCAAGGATACATACATACATGGATTTATGCGGATAGTTATCACATATCTACAAAAAATAAATGGTCACAATTACAATGAAATGCGAATCGTGAACAATAAATTGAAAAAAACAGGATACATTATGCTAATGCACATTGACAAGAAACATTATCGAGACTTGAAACATCAACAAAGAATTGCACACATGATTTTAAAACTTAATATTCTTGCACCAAAATCCCCAATACTAAAATACACAATCCCCACATTACGCATACAATTGAATAAAAGTATCCAAGTTCCATCCATGTAGTCTCCATTATCAAGAGGTCCTGGTGCAATTAAACAGAAAAGAAAGTTTAGGATATGCATCAATAAAGTTTACTCTTATTACTTATACTTCCAATACAGTCGTGAAAAACGGTTGCATTCAAACAACATATAGAAATGCTAGTTAACACTCATATCTGATGTATTGTGTTTCTTTGTAGTACAAAAAAAATAAACATGTTACTTTGGAGATGACACACTTGAAGGCATGTTTAATGATGATGACTAGATAAAGTGAACATAAAGAAAAAGATTAAAGAATATTCAAAGTAAATAATTATTCCAAAAGTTAAGACAATATCAGCTACATGCACAAGAGAACTAAACCATTGGGTTCAAAATTTACCAAGATGTCTCCTGTAAGATCCCAGAGCTGGCGCACAAGAGTAATTATAGCCAATACTCGTAAGACAGTGAAAACTTGAGAACTTGCAC
Organism: Rehmannia glutinosa; assembly: GCA_016081115.2. Taxonomy (NCBI): domain Eukaryota; kingdom Viridiplantae; phylum Streptophyta; class Magnoliopsida; order Lamiales; family Orobanchaceae; genus Rehmannia; species Rehmannia glutinosa. The sequence continues at coordinate 29,409 of JABTTQ020001435.1, read as the reverse complement.
AATATAAAGCCTCGGCTACTAGGCAAGTATAATTTCTATAAATCAGTAAAGTACTACACAGTCCTTAATAGTTTCAGCCACCAAAAATACCAAGTAAAAGTGTTCAATAAAAATTGTTAGTATAGTTCATGTGAAGATGTGATAGTCATGAATTATTGAGGAAGGTTTTACACCAATATAGAACTCAGAATATGAAGCATACAAAAATAAAACGCAGAGAAATTACGGAATTAGTAAAAACAAAAATAAAATATGTTGTCTAATACTTATTAGGCAAATGTGAAGAACAATTGTTTCATGGTTTCTGTCAAGTGAGTGGCTAAAAGAAATGAAAATTCAAAAGTACATGCCTACATATATGTGTATATTTACCACATGCAAAGACTCAATACAAATCCGTCTAATTAATACATAGAAGATCATGGAATACCTAAAGAGGGTTGAGCATTAACATGAACAATAGTATGGTAAGAGATAAGCAAGTATCTTCCCAGACCCTAAATCTGCAATACCAGCAAGATATTGCTCCTTCATACCCATGGATAAACCTTGAGCTTAATAGGTGTGGGTTCAGTAAAGCCAACTCTCTTCTTGCTTAACATAATCTGTAGTCACAAAATTAATTGCTCAGTCTTACAGAAAAGGGAGTATCAATGGTGCATTTCACATAGATCAAGCAAAGTACACAAAAAAGTTCCAAAATACTAGATTATTTAGATTATTTCATGCTATAGAAAAAATGTTTAGGGAATAAAATACTTAAAAGGGTGTACAAGAGTGGACATAATAAACCATATGCACCAGGCAATCACAAACAAGATTTCACAAGTACTCTCCTGCATAAATTTTTCAAGAATTTAACTTTCTAGGTAAAAATACACCATCTCGAGATTTAATTAGGGAACCTAAATTGTAATAATAATACAAAGACATTCATAATAATTAAATGGATGGAGAGTCCCTTTATCCCATTGTTCACAATTGTCAACAACGCAATAAAACATCCAAATTCTTATTCTCTACAGTGGATCAAACAAATCAGCAAAAAAAATATTGATAAAAAATTCCCTTCTGCCCTCGAAATACATCTTTCGAAATACCAAAAATCCTAAATCAAAACCCTAATCTACCAACTCATGACCCTTCGTCATTGATCTCATTGATCAAAATGCAAAATCGATCGATTAAAATAAAAAAACAAATATTTATAATGCTGTATTAAGTTGTATTTGGCAGAAGTGTCCAAACCATATTTACCAGAAAAAAGAGAAATATTTACCAGCAACAAGCAGAGAGAGAGACATGAGAATGGAAAGAGAAACCTAATCGAGTGGTGGCATCCACAATAGGGTTTGAATCATGCAACTACGGCGACGATAAGGTTTTTGATTTGGGGCTCTGTTTCCATGGGTGAAGGGGAGAGAACAGTATGAGAACATCGAGGTATGAAATAGGAAATAACAAGAACAGGGAATTTTAGTTTTCGCTGTGGCTCGAAGGCAACGACAGCTGATTGCTAGGGCTCAACAGCGGCAGCGGGGGCAGTTGCTTGCAATGATAGACGGCGCCGTCGGGTTGGCTACTTGCGAGGCTAGATGGCGACGGGCGACAGCGGGGGCTTTCGAGGCCGGACGGCGACGGAGGAAGGGAAAGGGGAAGTTAAAGTTGTTTTTCAATGTTGGGTATGCTGCTTTAATTAAGAAAAACACAAACTTATGTGCTTTAGGAAAATTATTTTTCGCAGATAACACTTTAAGACAACGCTTGTTATACAAAGTGTTATTATTAGAAAATATATAGCGTCTCTTTAATTAGGGCTATCTTAATAAAATAGACTGGAACAAATTATTTTTTTTATATAACGCTTTAAGATAACACTTGTCGTGTGAAGCGTTATTCCAAGAAAATATATAACACTTATTTAGTTAAACGCTATCTTTAGTTTTCTTCATATAACACTTCGTTAATAAAATGTTATTATATGGTTTATTGTGATAGCACTTTTCTACAAAAGTGTTATCTAAAATATCTGCGAATTTTTCAATAACACTTCCATCTAAAAGCGTTACCTGAAATCTGTTATCTGAACTATTTTCTGGCGGATGGTATTGAATATCAAAGTGATAGTCCTCAATTAACTCCATCCATCTTTGTTGCCTCAGATTGTGATCTTTCTGAGAGAATAGATACTTAATGCTCTTGTGATCTGTGAGAACCGTGAATGTTGCTCCGTGGAGATAGTGCCTCCATTTCTTTAACGCGAATACTATCGCTGCCAATTCCAAGTCATGCGTCGGGTAATTGGCCTCATACGGCTTGAGCTTTCGTGATGCATAAGCAATGACATTTCCTTCTTACATGAGTATTGCTCCTAGTCGTTCTTTTGATGCAACACTGTAGACGACAAAGCTTTCTGTTCCCTTTGGAAGAGCTAAGACTGGAGCTGAAGTAAGTCGTTTCTTCAGTTCATGAAAACTAGCTTCGCACTTGTCGTTCCACTCAAACTTGACTTATTTCTGGGTCAGTCGAGGGAGTGGTCTGGCTATCTTAGAGAAATCCTTGATAAATCTTCGATAATATCCAGCTATTTCTAAGAAGCTTCGGATCTCTGTTACTGACTCGGGTTGTTTCTATTCAACCACTGTCTGTATCTTCGAAGGATCCACTGCGATTCCATTGCCGGATATTATGTGTCCCAAGAATGCGACTTCGCCAAGCCAAAATTCACACTTGCTAAACTTGGCACAAAGCTTATGCTCTCGTAGTGTCTCTAGGACGATTTTCAGATGACGTTCGTGCTCTTCTCTAGACTTAGAGTATACGAGATGTCATCAATGAATATCACTATGAACTGATCCAAATAGGGTCGAAAGGCTCGATGCATCAGATCCATAAATACTGCAGGCACGTTCGTCAGACCGAAAGGCATTACTACAAACTCGTAGTGTCCATACCTGGTCTGGAATGCGGTTTTAGAAATGTCTTCTTCACGGATATTCATTGGTAATATCCTTGTTGCAAATCAAACTTCGAGTATATCGTCGCTCTTTGAAGTTGATCAAACAGTTCGTCTATCCTCGGGAGGGGATATTTATTCTTGATGGTCATGCTATTAAGACCGCGGTAATCTATACACACGCTTAATGTGCCATCTTTCTTCTTAACGAACAAGATTTTGTGCTCCCCACGGAGACGTGCTCTCGGTCGGATGAATCCTACATCCATCAACTTCTATAATTGAGTCTTCAGCTCTTGCAACTCAATAGGAGCCATTCTATACGGCGTTCTAGCAATCGGGGCGGTTCCTGGTAATACTTCGATAGTGAACTCGACTTCCCTATCTGGAGGGACTTGGTGGTGAGTTCTTGTGGAAATACATCTGTGTATTCCGATACTATGGGCACTTGGTGAATTTGTGTCTCTACCTTGGGTTTGTTGATTACAAATGCCAAGTACCCTTCTGCTCCTCTAGCGATTGCCTTTCTTGCTTTCATTGCAGAAATGATTGGGGCAATCTTGACTCGTGCCCTTCCTGAAATTTCCACTTCAGGCTTTCATGGTTTGCATAGTTTGATGAACTTGCGATGGTAGTCCATTTGTGCATGGTGTGCAGATAACCAGTTCATTCCCAGTATCACGTCGTATTTGGATATAGGTAATAAGATCAGATCAGCAGGGAAATTTATCTCATCAATCTTAATTTTGCATGCATTATAGATAATATTTTTTATTTGGCTTGTGCCCATAGGAGTTGATACTTCTAGACATATAGGCATATGTTCCATGCATGCATGCAACTTGTGTACAAAGTGCGGTGCGACAAATGAATGCGATGATCCAGGGTCAAACAACACTTTAGCATAGTGGTCAGATACTAGAAGCGTACCTTCCACCACGTTTGTTGCCTCTGGATCCTCATGCCCGGCTAGTGCGAACGCTCGAGCGGGCATCCTCACTTGATTACCCTAGCCATTGCCCGGCCTCTGTGGCTGCACCTGCTTGTTTCTATCCTCATACTTCGGGCAAACCTTCACCGATGATCGATTCACGCCTGTACAAGAAACCTTCCTTGTCTCGCGAATAGTCATTGGTAGTATGTCCCGATTTCGGCGGTGTGTGCGCCTCATCTCGCTTTCCTTGAACTTGTCCTTTTCCCTCATCCATTTTGGCAACTGGTCCCTTCTGAATCTTGGCAGTCTGCTTAGATGGCTATCCCACAACTGTCCTTTTTAGACTATTTGATGGCCTATTCTGTTGGATCTGCCCAATGCGGTTCAGTCCCGACTCAATGCGGAGAGTTGCCTTCACCGTGACTGAATATGTGGCCAGTTCAACAGTCAAAAGTTGTTTAAGTTTCGATTTGGTCCCCTCATGAACTTATACAAATTATCCTCCTTAGTACTAATTGTCCCCAGAGCGTACTTGGACAATCGCCGAATTCTAACTCGACTTGAGCCACCGACATGTTTCCCTGTCTCAATCTGTGGAATTCATCCCGGCATGCTTCCTTTACCACTTGTGGAATATGTTGTTCATTAAACTCAGCCAAGAAGTTCTCCCAAGTTCTGGCCACCCTGTCCTGAACCCATTTCCTTTCAACAGATCTCCACCAGTCCCTAGCCGCAGCTTCCAATCAAAACACGACAAGTGTCACTTTATGCTCGTCAGAGTATTGAAGAGCATTGAATATGTTCTCCAATTTTTCAATCCAGTCCTCTGCTTTCAAATCGTCTGGCTCTCCCAAGAAGGCAAGCGGATCATACCGCAGAAAGTGTTGTAGGACTCTATCATTCGCCTCTCGGACAGGTCAGGTGCACGTTGATTGGGCTCTGCTTGTTGCCTCATGAAAACCAAGATCTTTTGCAGAGCCTGTGCAGTTAAATTCTCTTCTGCAGCTGGTGGAGGAGGTGGTAGTAATTTTGGTGAAGGTACCCATTCCCTAGGTACATCGCCGTCCTCACGGGGAATTCGGCGGGGTCTTCCGCGTCCCCTATGTTCTGCCATTCTGGTCAAAACACAACTAAGGTTGGTTAGATGAATATAAATGGAAGGATAGAGGAGAATAAATAAAGCCAGTCAGAAGTCAACTAAGTCAAGGCAAGTATTACTGTGGAATCTCCAAGTATAAAATTCTTAACTCAGTCTAAGCATCAATAATACGATTCTATGCCATTTTGAAATCGATTTCACACTTAATTAGTCAAGTCGCGGTACTAACCAACACAGACCGAGGGTCCTATCCTGGGTCAGCTTGGTGTAAGTTTCCATCTTTCTAGCTGAGCTCTGATACCACTCTAACCTGTCACGCCCCAGACGAGATGCGACGACGATCCACAACTTAAATACAAGTAAACCAAACAGTCTCAACAAATATCAACATAACCTCAAATGAAACAGAGTCAAGTAGCAGCGAAAAATAAACTACAAGTACGAATTACAACTTACAGTCCAACAAATATCCAAATTACATCTCCAAGAACAACTAAAGATAACATCTTAATAGTCAAAAGGGTCCTACGCCCTTAGGTTACATCTTAAAAGGAAAGACAAAATGAAATAGTCCAACAACATCATAAGCGAAAGGAAACAAATCCAATAGGCGAAAAATGGGAAAGTCAGTCCGTGGCAGGATCGACATCTTCAACGTACTCCTCATCTAGCCATTAGAAAACAGGAGGGGATGAAACAAAAATTCTCAGTGGATGGGGTGATCGTGTGCGAGTGTAGCGATATATATAGTTAAATGCAAGAAAACTGTTGTATGAAAAATGTGTGAGTCATGATGCGTGGTTCACCAACAGTTCACAAGCATCGTGATATATACTTAAAATAATATACTTATACGATTTTGATGAAAGAGTTCATGATCATAGAAGCACTATGTGATTCAAGCAAGACAGGTAGTGGTTGCGTACGGAATGTAACGCCAACCCAAGCAATACAAGTAGTGGTTGCGTACGGATTTGTAGCGCCAACCAAATGAGTTCGAGCAACTCCTGAATCGTGTGGATCAGACAGTGATTCCTTCGTTCTTCCTTATAACTCCCCGAGCAAGATGGTCCAAGACCTGTTACCTTATCGCTCCATAGGTAAAGACAAATCCACCGTAGAGCTAGTTATGCCCGCATTGTCATTATCATGATTATACCTCAAATCTATGACCCGCTTCCCTTGGACAAACTCCGTCCTCGGTTGCGGGATTAGGACGATGGGGCCGAGAGTGGAATAGCAAATGAGCCGCCGGTTCCATCCCCGACGTATCCATTCCGATCGCGAGCTCGACACACCAAGTTGACTCGAGCAGAAAATAATTACAAGTACAAGATGTCAACTAGGCAATGAGAATATTGATTGAGGAAGCGAGTCAGAAAGTTTTCGAAATCGCATGTGGCATTTATTGGCGTTGGTGGAGTAATTTAAATGAAGATAATTATCAAGAGGATAAGTAATCTTCTATGTCTTGAAGAATTAGGTGGGGCATAAGTCCCGTTGTAGATTCGAATAGCAAGGCGAGGAAGTCGCCTCACGAACGCGTGCATTAATCGGTCAAGACGATCCGATAAGTCAAGAGATTTTAAGAAAATAAAATACTATAAATAATAATTATAAGTCAGAGATTCCAGGGCTGTTCTTAAAAGGAAATAATTTGAGTTAGATCCTTGTTAAAAGAAAAATTTACAATTAACCCCGTTTTGCAAAAACTAATACATTTGGGGTTAAAAGTTGATTAAATTTTCGCCTCAACCTCGAAAAATTATAGGGTCAGTTCCTAAATTCTCTAAATTATTAAGAGATTCAGGTTTATAAAGTTTTGGGGTCGGGTTTTATAAAATTCTCATTTTGGCCCTAAATTTGTTAAAATTATTATTTCGTGACCCAAGTTTAAAATAATCGGATCTCACAAACCGGAGGAGATTTTAATGTGATGACAATTGTAAAATGTCACTAAGGTCAGTGGTATATTGGGACGAAAACAGTTTTTAAAATAAATTAGTATAGGTCCCTTAACTTTTGAAAATCCCATTTTTGTTCCATTTTTAAATAATTGTCTTTAATGCTTTTAGGTGTCCGATTATTATGAAATTTAAACCTTGGGTTCAAAATATCATAAGGTTATAGTTAAAAGTGTATTTCCAGGTACATGGACTGTGTAAGTCCTGGAAATTTCATTTTGGTCGTCAAGTTTAGTCTTTTACAATTTGGTCCCTTAATTTTTATAAAATTACTTTCCAAGCTCTAAACAATTGGATTTTTGAAATACTTTAAAAATATGTTATTTCCAGTCCCTTAAGAATTAAAATTTCAGATTTTAAAGGGTGGGGCTGGTACAGTTTCGGAAATTGCAAATTAGCCCTTAAACTTCTAAAAAATTATAATTTAGTCCTTGGGCTCTTAAGGGTTGATTTTATTTATCTCCAAACTCTTAAAAATTTATTAAAATGTCAAAATATAAATTTTGAACCTGAGTACAGTCCCAAAATTCAAAAATTACGTAGGGGTCCCTTAAGTTTTATTTTCTTGCAATTAAGTCCACCAATTTGCCATTTTTGCATTTTAAGTCCAAAAATTCAATTTTAATCAATTATGCTCGACTCGTCCAGGTTATAAGTCAAATAAATCATGGATATTAACAATCATAAGCATGCATATACATCTCATCCAATAATTCATCAAATAAAGCATTAAAATGTACATGCATGCACCTAAATTGCAATAAATAGCATTTTTGAGCAACATTTGAGAATTTTTGCAATAAATAGCATTTTTGAGCAACACTTGAGAATTTTTGCAACTTAATGTGGATAAGAATTGAGAGGTATTTCTATACCAAAATGACAACATGGCCGTCCACTATAGGTATTATTGTGGTATCCATATATTTCTTTTTTTTGTCCCAAAATTGATGATAATAGATGAATATTATCAATATCCAAAATAAATAATGACCTCCTTAATCACTTATAAATCCCATGATCACTTATTCTAAATCAAGTTCTTAATTCTATAAAACATAAGTCTCTAAAATAAATAGTCGTTTAAAATTCTAAGGTGACTAATAAATGCACAAATAATAATAATGATCAATTAAATGATCATTAATGTGAAATAGAATTAATAAAGGATCATAATCACAAGTAATAAATAAAATAAAATTAAATGTGAAAATATATTTATTATTAATTACCCGTCAAAGTGACGCGGTGAAGTAGTCAAAATAGTGCATAGACAACAGGTGAAATAAATACACGCTCGAAAAATCGAGGGCTTCACATTAATACAAATTATTTGTCTATTTATCACCGTATTTTGATATTCAAGTTTCAAATTTTTACATTTGGAATTACATACGAATTCGTCTATTGGATAATTATTTGATATATGTGTATATATAAAAATAAAATAGTTTTTTTAAAATATTTAATCCCTTAAAATTGTGTTGCTATAAAATATGGTTTTTGTTTAATTCCTTTAATATTTTTACAATTGTTTAGCTTTCTAAACCCCAAAAAAAAAATTAGAATTAGAAATAATTTTACTATTGTATTGAAAATACAATTTATTAAATATTCAACATCGAGGTATTAAAAAACAATCAACATTGGGTAGTTAGAACTTTTTCCAAACTTCTAATTTCTTATAGATAAACATTAAACATGTTCTACAAATTGATACAATTCTTATTCACACAATCAAATATTATTTTGTATTTAAAGAGATTTTTTTTGTTAATTTATAATAATTTGTTTTTTATTATTTAATCGTAAGATTTATAACTGTGAAGCCCCGAATTTTCCGAGCTATTAATTGATCCTTATTGTCGTTTATACTTTTGATCGACTATTTTACCGCGTCATTTTGACGGGTAATTATTAATAATATATACATTTTGTATTTTATTTCATTTTATTATTTACTTGTGATCTTAATCTTTATTAATTCTATTTCCTCACTTATGATCACTTGATTGATCATTATTATTATTTTTGTATTTATTAGTCACCTTAGAATTTTAAGAGACTATTTATTTTAGAGACTTTTACCTTATAGAATTAAGATTTTGATTTAGATTAAGTGATCATGAGACTTACAAGTGATCAAGGAAATCACTAATTATTTTGGAGATTGATATATTTCATCTATTATCATCAAATTTTGGACAAAAAAAATATATGGAATTACCATAATACCCTTGAAGTGGACGGCCATGGTGGATATTTTGGAGTAAAAATATCATCCAACTCTTGTACACCTACACCATATATTAGTCATCTTGTGTATAATTATATCATTAATTCAAACATTATACACATCATCTTATACACCAATTCTTTATTACTATTTTTCCCAACTTATTCCCACTTTACCAACATTCTTCTCAATATTCCCCAACCCCATTCAAGCCCATGCTTTGACTTGCACTTTGTCTCCCATGCAAGAAGCAAATTACAAGCTTGAAAAATTTCCTCCTTCTCTCTCTCCCTAGTACACGGCCACAAGGCCAATTTTTTCAAAAATTTGGATCAAAAATTTCACCAACACATTTGATCTTCCAAATCAATTCTCCTCATTCTCTCTAAAAAAACTCCCAACTTCTCTCTACTCTTCTTCTTACTTTCTTCTTCTATACTTAGAAAATTTTTCAACATTTTCCTCCTATTCTTCACAAAAATCGAACCAAACTATACCAAGGTAAGAAATTTTATCTTCAATCCATTTTTGATATCACATTGTTCATCTCTTCCACCTTCTTAACTTAAGTTTGAATTTGGTTTGGAGGTACATTTAGAAGACCTTGAAGATTAGAGCTTGACAACATTTTTGAAGAAGGACTTCAAACTTGAAGAACAACTAGTAGAGCAATTTAGACTACAAGGTAAGAATTGAGTACTAGACCCCTTCTTCCCTATTCTTTCTATTTTTTTTTTCAAATTTTAACACCCCTTTTTCATTTTTGAGAAATAGGGGCTGACCTTAGGTGATTTTGGAGTTGAACCAAAATTACCAATTTTTAAGCTTCAACTAGTCTCCAAACACCTACTACACAAGGTAAAGTGTAGTCCTTCTCCTTTCCTTATTTCCTTCTTTTTATCCTTAATTTTTCTCTCATTTTTCTAAATACAAATTTTGATATTTTTTTGAATTAGGGGCTGACCTAAGAAGCTTCATCCAAAAAATTATGAAATTATCCTTTTATTTCACAATTTCCAATTTTAAGGTGGGTGGAAAAATATTTTCCAACTTTTAGGTGTTTTGATTAAATGCATGTAGAAAATTTGATCATGAACCTTGAGATATATATAATCTATGTATTGCATGTCAATTTTATATATCAAATCATGAAAATTCTCAAGAGTTTCTCAAAATTGCTATTTATTGAATTTTAGGTGCATGCATGTACACTTTATTGTTTTAATTGATGAATCCTTGTATGTATTGGACATGCATGTGTATGATCTTCAAAATCTATGTTTTGGATGCCTTATAACCTGGAAAAGTCGAGCATAATTGATTAAATTTCAATTTTGGACTTAAAAATGTAAAAATGGAAAGTTGGTGGACTAAATTGCAAGAAAATGAAAGTTAAAGGACCCCTCTGCAAATTTCGAAAATTGGGACTGTACTCAGGTCCAAAAATGACTTTTGGACATTTTAATAAAGTTTTAAGAGTTTTAAGATAAATAAAATCAACCTTTAAAAGCCCAAGGACTAAATTGTAAAATTTTGAAAGTTTAAGGGCTACTTTGCAATTTTTAAAACTGTACCAGACCTTAACTTTAAAATTTGAAATTTTTACTCTTAAGGTACTGGGAATTACATATTTTAAAAGTATTCCAAAAATCCAAGTGGTTAGGGCTTGGAAAATAATTTTATTAAAATTGAGGGACTAATGTGTAAAATACTAAACTTGAGGACCCAAATGAAATTTCCAGGACTTATGCAGCCCATGCACCTGAAAATACTAACTTAACTATAACTTAATTATATTTTGGACCCAAGGTTCAAATTTCATGACAATTGGACCCCTAAAAGCCTTAAAGGCAATTATTTCAAAATGGGATAAAAATGATATTTTCAAAAGTTAAAGGACCTACACATATTTATTTTAAAAACTGATTTTGTCCCAATATTCCACTAACCTTAATGACATTTTCCAACTGGAATCACATTACAAACCCTTCCGGTTTGTGAGTTCCGATTATTTTAAACTTAAGGTCCGAATTGGCAATTTTTACAAATTTGGGGCCAATCTGAGAATTTTACAAAATCTCGACCTCAAAATTTTAAAAACCTGAATATCTGGACAATTTGGAGAATTTAGGAACTGACCTCTTAATTTTCAAGGTCGGGATATTTATTTATTCAATTTTTAACCCCAAAAGCGTTAGTTTTTACAAAACGGGGCTAAATTACAATTTTTCTTTTATAAAGGACCTAACTCAAATTATTTTCTCTTTTACTAAAATAGCCCTGGACCCTCTGACTTGGAGATTTAATTAAAGTATTTTACTTTCCCAAAAACCCTTGACCTATCGGATCAATTTGACCGATTAATACCCGATCGCGGTGCGACTTCCTCGCCTTGCGATTTTGAATCTATAACGGGACTTATGTTCCACCTAATCTTTCAAGATATCGAAGATTGCTTATCCTTCCGATGATCGTCTTCATCCAAAAACTACACCAACGCCATAATTACCACTCGCGCTTTTCAAAAATTTTCCTAAAATCGCTTCCCCAATCAATAATACTGATTTGCATGTACTTGTAATTACTTTCCGCCGAGTCAACTTGGTGTGTCGAGCTCACAATCGAATGGATACGTCGGGGATGGAACCGGCAGCTCGGCCGCTATTCCACTCTTCCTCCGCCCCATCGTCCCTAATCCGCAACCGAGGGACGGAGTTTGTCCAAGGGAAGCGGGTCGTAGTACCTGAGGTATAATCATGATCATGACAGATCCGAGCCTTGCAAGCTCCACTGTGGATTTTGTCTTTGCCTACGGAGCGATAAGGTGCCGGTCTTGGACCATACTGATTGCGGAGTTACAAGGAAGAACGAAGGAATCGCTGTCTGATCCACATGATTCCGGAGTTATCGGACCCGTTTTGGTTGGCGTTACATTTCCGTACGCAACCGCTACTTGTTTGACATTGGTTGGCGCTACAAATCCGTACGCAACCATTATTTGCCTTGCATTGGGATTGGCGTTACACTTCCGTACGCAATCTTACCTGTCTTGACTGAATCACATAGTGCCTGTGTGACCATGAACTGTTTTCGTGAACTGTATAAGTATACTATTTAAATATTTTATCACGACGCTTGCGAACTGTGTGTGAATCCATGCATCATACTCACGCGTTTTCATATAACTGTTTTCTCACATTAACTATATTGCGCCACACTTGCACACGATCACCCCATCCACTGAGATTTCTGTCTCATCCCCACCTATTTTCTAACCTTAGATGAGGATTTCGTTGAGGATGCGGAACCGGCTCGGGATTGAGACCTTGTACTACGTTTGTTGGATTCGTTACTTCTTCTTGTTGTTGATTGGACTCTTATCTTGTGTTGTCGTTGGACTATTGTATTTCTTTCTATTCGGGTTTGTAACTAAAGGGCGTAGGACCCTTTGACTTTAAGTTACTATATTTTGTTGATTTTCGGGTTGTAATTTGGATGATGGATTGTAGACTTTAAGTTGTACTTGTACTTGTTATTTATTCCGCTGCTATTTAGACTCTGTCTCATTGGGTTCTCGTTGATATTTGTCTGGACTGTTTGGTTATTGTATTTAAGTTGTGGATCGTTCGTCGCGTCCCGTTTGGGGCGTGACAATAACCACATTCATTATCTTTATATTTTAAATATTTTTTGAAAATTTAAACCTTTTGCCATCACTATATTTTTAAAACATAGATAACATAAATATATAATTTGTAAATAAAGAATGAGAGCATGTAAAATTTGTAAAGATTCTTGGGTTTAGCTTTTAGAATTAGTAAAATAAAAAATTATAAATAAAATTAATATCAATAATAGATAAATACAATACATATATTTAGAGAATTAGGATGGAACGGACAATTTCCATTGAACTAATCTCAATGGGAAGGGGACGGGGATACAAATATCACCCATGTCCCATCTCTGGTTCTAGAGAAGCGGGAAATCCTCATCCCCGCTCTCATCCTCCAATTAGCTGAGGATTCCCAGTTGAATTCTGTGGGTTACCAACGAGGATGATTCGAGGATGTTGACATCCCTAAATGCATGATATAGAAATATAGAATTCATAGAACTATTAGAAAAATGTACATGTAACAGTGTAAAACAGATGTCTCATTTATATATACCCCGTGCATCGCACGGGTAAAAAACTAGTTATCATAATGACAACTTTGTGACAATATCTTGATTTTCGTTAAGTTGTATTTATTTAAGTGTCACTAATTGTCAATAATAACAGTGAATACATAATTCATGTTTCTATTAAACTTATGAGAATCATTAATAACAGATTGGTCCAACCACTTAATATTTTACCTTTTCTTTTTTTGCCATATGAAATTTATACAACCAATACCGTGTTAGTTCACATAATCACGATGTCACATATAAAATCAAAATCCGAAGAATCTGAACAATCTATATCTATCTATTCTATATCTATATCTATACTATCTTAAAAGTGTGAATGTTTTTTGGAATTTTTGATTTGACAAAAATATCCATTTGACGTGGTAAAATTTAGGGGCAACTAAGTAATTGGATATTTATATGGCTTCTATTTGTTCAATTACAAGAGAATTGACCTTTTATATTCTACACATCAAAAGTATTATTCTTTCATCTATAACTGTTAAAATATTCTAAATATTAAAATAACATTAGTTTCATATTAAACTACATTTCGAGAGCTTCCAAACCATATATCATAAGCATATATAAGGATTTCGCATGAGAAATTTTCAACCTTATAAAGTTCAGACTTATGTAGAATTAAGAATTTACGTTTTCTTATAGTTTTGTTATTTATTTAAACTTCTAAAATGTTTTTTGGGCTTGTTTGTAATTTTTATAAACTTCAGTTTGACCCTCTATGGTTTCAATTTAGTCCAACCAAATTAACTCTTAGGATATAACAAATTGACCCCAATCATCTTATACAAAATTCCAGATCAGCCCCCAACAATTTGAAACCAATTTTCGAATATTACAAAAATTCCCCCAAGTTTTTAATTTAAAATTCCTCAAGTCCTAACTTCCTCGTTTTAAACCCAAAAGGGGCTAAACGAACTCCGATTGAGCCCAAATTCGAACCACAACCTCATCACACCCTCCTTATATGTAAGGTTATCTAAAATTTCAATATTACCCTTCCATCACCTAAATTCAATAAACGAGTTCTGAATGCCCATTAATAGCCGTTTCACTCATAACTTCTTCAATTCACATCCAAATGCCTCCAAATTTTAGGGATATCTTTTCCTAGCATATTTAAGTTATGGTAAAATATTATATTTCCATTTTGGGCTCCTAAGATATATTATGCTATTTTTATGTAGGAATCGAGATCGAGCCTGACAATTAGGATCTGCATCATGCACTATCATTCTGCACGTCTTTAAGGTGGGGTTATCTTTACACTTAACCGTGTACTATTTCTATTCAATACAAGTTGACTGTTTAATTAATCATGATTAGTATGTTTTGCATGAATCCCATGTTGCGGTTGTACCGTACATGTTACATATTTATGTGTTGTGATGACGATTACTTCACATTATGAGCTCGTACATATTACAAAGTTACGGCTTGTCCGTACAAATGCCACGTATGATGCATCTCTGCTATTTGTAATTAATTACGCAGTCGCTTAAGTGTGCCCCATTGAGTGTAGTGCAAAACATTCACCCCACTATTTAACATTTTCAGATACAGGGCAAAGTATATATGGCGACCTGTGCTCCACCATTTCTTAATAATTCCAAGATCACCATTTTCTTTTATTAATGATGTAAGAAGTTAATTTTTATGTTTAAATTAAATATGGGCTTATTTATATTTTGTAAAAGTAATTTGTCGAGTTGTGAGTCGAAACTTGTGTTGAAACTATTTTCGCTGCTTATTTATGATAAAGTTGCATCTGTGAGCGTGGAGTTTATGTGAATTACTAGTTGTTGGTATTAAGATCTTAAAGGAGTATTAAATGTCGGTTTGGAGAAACTTGATTCCTATTTTGTATTAAAAGAAAAATAATTTGGATTTCAACCCGTAAATTTTCTAAAATAGTAACGCCTAAAAGAAAAATATTTTTCAAATATTTTCAAATCGGGGCGTTACAACCTAACTCCCGATGAAAATAGTGGATTAACTTATATATTATTTCCAATACAGTGGAAACATGAAGACTACAATCTTTAAGTTTAAGTTAATTAAAATAAGTTTTTTTTACATGAAAACATGAAAATATTATATGGAAACGTGAAATATTGACTTTATTACTAGAATTAAAATAATATATGGAAAAAGTTTTTTTTACATATATATTATATCGTAATTTTATTTTTTAATTTCTTTAATCAAAGAACTGAGAGAGAATAAAAGAAGTAAGCATAAGAAGTATAAGAATTTGATTAACTTTTATTTTTATTTTTTTCTGAATTGAATAACATAACAAATAAAATGATGACATTATGCTGGATTTTTGGTATAAAAGTTAATTAATTACTTTTTTAAATTAATCCGATAACTTGTGATTTATTAGTTATTAGCTTATGAATTATAAGATAAATTGCTTGTCTTATTATGTGAATTGTATTCAATGCTAAAAGAATTCAAAGATTAGTTAAGAGAAAATATTTTTCTATCCATAAAAATGAAATAAAACATTGATGGATGTCATTGTAAGCTCATATAGAACTTATATTGTTGTTAAACTAATTTTAAATTTTTTGTTGGATTGAATTTTTGAAAATAATTATTCAACAATTCATATCGATCTATAATTAAAGTAAAAAAAATATATTAAATATTTTGTAATATTTAAATTTAATTAATATTTATTTGTTTATAAATCACTTTTTAATATTTAAATATTAATTAATAAAATTATTAAATAATATAATTATTTAAGTAAAGTCATGTGGATCACATGCGACGCTTGTGTTTTTTTACTAGTTGAGATAAGATATGCATAAGCTAATTGATACTTATATTACTCCAGAAAAACACACGTGTGTTACACGGGATTTGTGTTAATTTTATTAAATTGTAGTATTTTTTTATTTTTGTTTGTATTTGACTTAACAAAATGACATGAATTTTAATTCTCAATTACAATGTTATAATCGTTTTCACATCAATGTTCCATAAATTAATTGTATATTGCAATGACAAATATTTATTCTTTTAGCGTTTAAAGAATCACTTAGTTAATTGTGTTAATTGTATTAATCAAAAGTATCCAATAAAAGTAAATTCTATTTTTTTGGAGTACTTTACCTTTTGGTTTTATATAGATAGATTGTTTAAATTGTAAAGATAGAAGCTTTGATTTTTGGATTATTATTTACCTTTTAAGTTATAATAAACTGTATAGATAGAATTCTTGATTTACGAAAAAAATTAGATTGCATAGATAATCCTTTATTATTGGATTATTTGTTATCTTTTAGATTATATATGAAAAATGTATAGGACCCAATGGGTGATAAGTAAAGTCTAGAAAGGGGGGAGGGTTGAATAAACTTTACCGATTTTTCGTTTTTAGTCCTTTTAGAATTTCAGAGTTGACTCAAGTCAGCTAAGTCCTTGGTGGACAGCTAGGTTTGCTTACACAACAGAGTTAGCTACTCAACAGACTCCACTGAGCTGTTGATAGTATAACTCAGCTGATTCAGCTAACAACAACAACAACAACAACAACAACAACAAACAAAGCTTTAATCCCACTACGTGGGGTCAGCTGTACGGATCATATCGCGCCATCGTTTACGGTCATAAGCCATATTTTCATTTATTTCTAGGTATAACATGTCTTGTTTAATAACTTCTTTCCAAGTCTTTTTAGGTCTACCTCTGCCTCTTTTGATTTGTGTGAGTGATTCTCTACCTTCTAACCGTCACACTGGTGCATCTAAAGATCTCCTATAAACATGTCCAAACCATCTTAATCGTGTTTCTCTAATTTTCTCATCTATTGGTGCTACTCCCACTTTGTTTCTAATGTGTTCATTTCTTATTCTATCTAATCTAGTGTGTCCGCACATCCATCTTAGCATTCTCATCTCTGCTACCCTCATTTTTTGTTCGTGTTCATATTTAGTCGCCCAACATTCTGCTCCATAAAGCATTGCGGCCTTATGGCCGTTTTATAAAATTTTCCTTTCAATTTTAATGGTATTTTATGGTCACAAAGGATAGAAGATGCACTCCTCTATTTATTCCAACCTGCATGTATCCTATGTGTGACATCTTTATTGATTTCACCATTCTCTTCAATTATAGATCCTAAGTATTTAAAACTCTTTGTTATACTCACTTCATGTCCATCAATTTTAACCTTCGTCTCATTGTTCATGTTATTTTTACTAAAGTGGCATTCCATGTATTCTGTTTTAGCCCTACTTATAGTAAAACCTTTTGATTCGAGTGCTTCTCTCCAAACTTTCAATTTTGCATTTACTCCTTCTGTTGTTTCGTCAATTAAAACTATATCGTCCGCGAATAGCATACATTCAAGGATGGACTTTTGTAAATGTTTAGTGATTTCATCAATTATTAGGATAAAAAGGTAAGGGCTTAGAGCGGATCCCTGATGCAAACCTATAGTGTTTGGGAATTCATTAGATATTCCTGTTGGTGTCCTGATACATGTTGTTATATCATCATACATATCTTTTATGGCATCTATATAAGCTATTTTAATTCCTCTTTTTTCCAATATGCGCCACATTATATCTCGGTTGACTCTATCGTATGCCTTTTCAAGATCAATAAAAACCATATGTAAATCTTGTTTTCTCTCGTTATATTGTTCACATAAGCTATGGTTCGTCGCAATCTGCTGCGCCACTCCCAATTGATCAGTCTGCAGAAGAGTTTAGGAGGACTCTCCTGGACCTCTAAGAGATTTTTCTCGTGCATGGCTCTGGATTCCTACAATGCCTATAGCATCTCAGACTTCTTTGCTGCGGCAGCTGGATCCATATCTTCATCACTATAAGTAGACTCATTAATATGCTCATAAGTCCCAGTCTGCTGACAGATCTTGGATTTCTCCAAGGCTCTGGCTCACTCCTCAGCTTTTTCCTTTTCTTCCTCTTTGAGTATGCGAAGGATGTCCAAGCAGTTCTCTTCATTTAGAGCGGATTTGACATCTGAAACACCAAGGAATCGGAGAAGCTCTTCTTCCTTCTCGATGAACTCAGGGCGAATGAACTGCAGCCTTGAATGATCCAACTTCCATGCCCTACATTCTCTCAAATGCCTTTGAATGAGGATAAACTGGAGAGAACATGATTAAATCATCATCATCATCGTCTTCTACTCTAGTCTCCTGAATGGGGGCTAACGGGCCTTGCTCCTCCTCAGACTCAGCAGCGTCTGTCCGAGGAGGTGAGACAACCTTTTCTTGCACAGGTTCCATTGTCACAACTGCTTCTATTTCCTCAGTTGTTTGCCGCACAGCTGAGTCTTCGATGGGGCTCTGCTGCTCACCATCAACAGATTTCTCAGATACATCAACAACTTCAGGAGGCTGCTCTTCTTGAGCATCAGCAGTCTCAGTTTCTGTTTCCGACTGAGTACCGGATTCAGCTGTCTTTTCAAGCTTAGAGTGCCTGAACAACCGTCTCTTTTTGGGGCGAACTAGTGGGATCTCTGGTTCCATGTCAGCAGATTCTTCGGTAGCGGGGCTTGGACACATTTCATAGAGGCAGCTGCCTTTCTTGACTTGGTAGTCCTCTTCTTCTTTATGATAGAGGAGGGAATTTGAGGTTCCTCCGCTATCTCGGGCCGCGGGGCGGGAGTCTCGGGCTGCGTGGGCGGGGAGCTTTGGACTTAGCCGCAGGAGTGCGTGCTTTCTTTGTCTTGGCGGTGGGGGCACGGGCAGGCTTAGATACCGCAGCTCTCTTCTTGGCTGGAGGATTCTCAGCTGTGTCTTCAGGATCAGCTGATTCCCCCTCACTGGTATCAACCATTCTAGCATGAGCCTTCTTCTCGGGTTCTTTGAGGTTCCTCTCGAACATCTTTTTGTTGACATGGAAGGGCTTGCCATGGCGGAGAGAAATACCCTTCACCTCCATTAGATGACCAATCACCAGGCCATAGCCCAAGGAACATCCAAAGGACTCATCCTCCTTGAAGGTCCTGTTCAGCACATTTTGGCAGAGTCTGCTGTAAACAAACTCACACCAATTTACTTTTTTCTCTTGCATGATAACAGCCATCACGATCAACTTAGTCTTGGACAACTGATTGAAGCTTCCAAATTTCATGTCAACGCACTTCGAGATGACATCCATCAGCTTGTGATAGTCATCCTTCAAAGACTCTTTCTTGGCTGTATAGACCACTTTCGCAGCACACTCTGGCTTGGCAACTTCTTTCCAAGCCGCAGCTAAGTCAACACCTTCCTCAGAGATGTTCTTTAATCCCTCCGGGCAACAAATAGTGCTCAGCAAGGTCTTTTGCAGTGAGTTTGATGACCTTGTTGTCGACCGATGATCGGATTCCATCATCTAGCACTTCAGCGTTCACATAAAACATAGCTACCTCTTCAAGGTATGTATGTGTGAACTGCATCGTCAGAAAGTCCTTTAGGGCCGGACTTCTCCAATTTTTCAGCTATTTTCTTGACCAGGGTTTCATCAATACCCTGTTTGATCATTCCTTCAAAATCCACAGAAGCACCAGTGTGGATTTGCTTTGAGAGCTTCACGAAATC
This sequence comes from Rehmannia glutinosa, assembly GCA_016081115.2. Classification (NCBI taxonomy): domain Eukaryota; kingdom Viridiplantae; phylum Streptophyta; class Magnoliopsida; order Lamiales; family Orobanchaceae; genus Rehmannia; species Rehmannia glutinosa. Next base: position 9,452 of record JABTTQ020001435.1, on the reverse strand, counting down.
ATGTTTTGGAGTAATTTCTAGAGGTTTCTACGGATTGAAATGCGAGAAAACTTGCTTGAAAGAACTAGGGTTTGCACTAAGTTTCAGAGAGAATGCACTTTATTTGCTTGAAGATGAATAGTTCGCGTGAGGAGAGAGAAAGACGAAGTTTCGTATATAAGGAACGTGAAAGGACATATTTTGGATTTTGAAATTCTTGATTGAGATCAACTGCTAAGATTAGAGCTTCAAAACCGCATTTATTTCCCCGTATTAAATGCAACAACATTTATATCCAATCATATTGTTTATTGTGCAACTTTTACAGTGACTGTCATTATTACGCTGACGTCATTCTTAAAAACATTCCCGCTTAATTAAAATGACAACATTTTTGTCACTTATCTCATAAATGATTTAGCTTATATCCAAAATGACTCAACTCCACTCCTCTCTTTCCATGATGAAACTCAGCTGTTAGCAAACTCGATACAACTGACTTCCGGACTGAGCTGTTTCACTTGGCTGAAAGGCGAAACTTGCTCTTTTTCCATTTTCTCATCAACTTTCTCTGCTGACTGATTCTGCTGAGTTTCCTAACTCAGCTCAATTAACCATAACTCATTCTTGATCTCTTCAAATCTTGATTCAAATAACAGCTTTGTGAATATGTCAGCTAATTGCTTATCAGTTGAGATATATTCCAAGGTGATGTCTTTCTTTTCAACATGATCTCTTATAAAATGATATCTGACATCAATGTGCTTTGTTCTTGAATGCAACACTGGATTTTGAGTAATTGCAATAGCACTAGTGTTATCACACATAATTGGAATTTCTTTTTCTTCAATATCATAATCTCTCAGCTGTTGTCTCACCCATAAGACTTGGGCACAACAGCTGCCCGCAGCTATGTACTCTGCTTCAGCTATGGATGTAGCTATCGAATTTTGTTTCTTGCTGAACCAAGAAACCAATCTATTTCCAAGCATTTGACATGTACCTGAAGTACTCTTCATGTCAACTCTACAACCAACATAGTCTGAGTCTGAGTATCCAATCAGCTTGAATCCTCCTTCCTTTGGATACCATAAGTTGACTTCCTGGCATCCTTTTAAAAATCTTAGGATTCTCTTGGTTGCAGTCATGTGGCTCTTTTTTGGTGCAGATTGAAATCTTGCACATACAACTACTGCAAAGGTGATGTCTGGCCTGCTGGTTGTAAATAGAGCAATGATCCAATGAGGGCTCTATATCTGGTTTGGCCAACAGCTTTGCCATCTGCATCCATGTCCATCTTGACTGAAGTATTCATTGGAATTTTCACATAAGACTTCTCTTCCATACCAAATTTCTTCATTAAATCTCTGGTATATTTTGTTTGGCTTATGAAGGTTCCATCCTTCAATTATTTGACTTGAAGTCCTAGGAAGAAGGCCAACTCTCCCATCATGCTCATCTCAAATTTGCCTTGCATGAGGTTTGAGAACTTGTCACACAACTCTTTATTTGTGGATCCAAAGATGATGTCATCCACATATATTTGAACAAGCAGTATACTCTCTCCATCTTGAATCCTGAAGAGTGTTCTGTCAAATTTGCCTTTGATAAATTCATTGTCAGTTAGAAATTGAGACAATGTATCATACCATGCTCTTGGTGCTTGTTTCAATCCATTCAGTTCTTTCTTGAGCTTGTAGACCTATATCTCCAATAGTTTTCTGCTCAAAACCTGGAGGTTGTTCAACATAGACTTCTTCGTCTAACAGTCCATTTAGAAATGCACTCTTCACATCCATTTGATACACAGTGAAGTTCTTATGTGCATCATAGGCAAGAAACATTCTTATTGCTTCCAATCTTGCAACAGGAGCAAAAGTTTCATCAAAATCTATGCGTTCTTCTTGACAATATCCTTTGGCTACCAACCTTGCTTTGTTTCTTACAACAGATCCTTCCTCATTCATCTTGTTCCTGAAAACCAATTTTGTACCAATAACATTTTGATGGGTTGGCCTTTGAACTAATTCTCATACTTTGTTTCTTTCTAACTTATTCAGCTCTTCTTGCATGGCCTAAATCCAATGTGTGTCATCCAATGGTAAGACACATCTTTAGGCTCTATCTAGAAGATAAAACAAGTGAACATAGCTTCATGTTATGCTCTGGATCTAGTTCTTATGCCATCTCTAACATCTCCAATGACTAACTCTGGTGGATGGTCTCTCAGCCATCTCACATCAGGTTGGAGTAAGTCTGGTGGATTTAGTCGTCTCGCAGCTAAGCTGTCTTAAACAACTCTTTCATCTTCATTCAGCTGTAGACCTTCCAGCTGTCTTTGAGATTCAGCTATCTCATCTTCATCTGGGTTGAGTGCGCTTACTTCAGCTTCAACATAAGGACTTTTCTGCATGGTTGGCTGATTCAACTTATCAACTAAGTCTTCAATGTCTTCTCTATTCACGTTAGGTTCATCAAAAACCACATGGATAGACTCTTCTATAACCATAGTCCTCTTGTTCAGCACTCTATAGGCTTTGCTTTCAGCTGAGTATCCCAAAAAGATACCTTCATCAGCTTTAGCATCAAAAGCCTTCAAATTATCTTGGCCATTATTATGGATGAAGCATTTGCATCCAAATATCCTGAAATATCCAACATTTGGCTTTCTTCCTGTCCATATTTCATAGAGAGTCTTGGTCAATTGCCTATTAACCATGCATCTATTTTGAGTATATCATGTTGTGTTTATGGTTTCAGCCCACAATCTCTTAGGCAATCCAACTTCAACTAATATTGTCCTTGCAACTTCCTTGAGAATCCTGTTCCTTCTTTCAGCTACTCCATTATGTTGTGGAGTTCTTGCAGCTGATAACTCATGAGAAATACCATTTTCAACACAATACTGAGTTATTATTCCATTGACAAACTCAGCTCCCCTGTCAGATCTTATTTTTATAATGGTTTGGCTCTTTTCATTTTGAACTCTCATCATCAGCTGAGGTAACTTCTGCAGTGTTTTCTTCTTTTTACACATGAAAATTGTCCATGTATATCTTGAATAATCATCCACCACCACTAAGGTGTATTTCTTTCCACTTATGCTAGTTGGCTCCACTGGACCAAATAAATCCATATGCAACAAGTGCAGTATTCTTGTTGATGAGGGACTTAGCTTGTCCTTGAATGATGATTTAATCTGCTTTCCCATCTGGCATGCATCACATACACTTTCTTGATTGTACTCTGAGTCTGGCAATCCTTCTACAAGATGATTCCTTGGAAGCTTGTTGATTGTCTTGAAATTCAGATGACTCAACTTCTTGTGCCACAACCAACTTGATTTGGCTGTGCTTTTTGCTAATAGACAAGTGCTTGGTGTGGCAGTAGACCAATCTACCATACATATTTTTTGTCTTGACCCTTGCATCACTATTTCATTTGATTCAGTATCTTTGATCTGGCATACTCCCATGTTGAATGCCACATTATAACCTTTGTCACAAAGTTGGCTGACGCTTAACAGGTTGAAGTTGAGGCCTTAAACATAAGCAACATTTGTGATTTCCAGTCCATTCTTCTTAATGGATCATGTGCCTTTGATCTCCCGTGGAGCTTCATTTCCTCCAAATATAACTTTTGCACCTTTGATCTCTTTGAATCTTGACAGGTGTTTCTTGTTCCCTGTCACATGTCTGGAACAACCACTATACATGTACCAGGTTCCTTGGCACTCAGCTGTTCCTTGAATCTGCAATCAAGGAAATCAGTTTTTAGGTACCCATACTTGTCTGGGTCCTGGGGGGTTAGTGCTATAAGATGTTCCAACCAACCTATAGCCAAATGGTCTGACTCTAAGTGGTTGCCATCTATCAGTGCCATAATTATAGTGCACATTAGCAAATTGCTTGGGGGTTTTAGGATCACACAACTGTCTCTTTTGTATGTATGCCTTTGTGTGTGTTTTAGCAATTGCTTTCTTGGGGTAGTTGTGGTATTTCTGAGTGTAGTGCTTGGGTGCGTATGTGTGCTGATAAAGGCTCTTTTGCCTTTGGAATGACCTTTGCCGAGGTTTAGGTCTTTGCCATTTTGGCTTGTATTCCATAGGTCTTTGCTGATGTTTCACATTATTCCAATCATCATAGTTTTGATAGTTTCTACTATTCCCATCATATGTATTTCTCTGATGAAATTTTTGGGGTTTCTGGTAGCTCTGTTTGCTTTTCACAGAGTATTTTCTGTTTTGAGTTTGCTGAGGAACTCTGCTGGATTACTTCTCAACTGTCCTCTTAGAATACTCAATTGGTTGTTGTCCTTTCCCTTTATATCCAAGGCCAGTATGATTGTGATTGTGCTTTGAAGTGAATGTGGGTGCATCATTTGGTGTTTAAGATTTTTGGGATGCTTCATTACTTGAAGATCCTTTCTCAAAAATCACTCTTGGAGTTTGACTATGCACAAAGGAATTAAATCCTATGCCTATCTTATCTCCACATTCGTTTTGACTAATAATAAGATCATCCAATGATTTGGAAGTATACCGCTTGGGCCTGCTTGGGAAGACGGCCCCCAGAGGCAAAGAAAGGGAATCCCGTTGAGTTCCAGCTACAGGAGAACCAGGAACGGAGAGCTTTGTAAATGAGGCAATCACATTTTAAGATCTTTTTCCCTCTTTTTCTCAGAAAGTGCTAACTCGCTATGATCTTGGCATTTTCACCTTTAGCTTAGTGTTCTCATCAGCTATTTGACTCAGAGTACTCAACTCTTTAGTCAGCTGTGAGTTTTGGCTTTTAAGCTGGCTGTTTTCCTCATTTAAGATTGTGCGTGAGGATTTTATGTGTTCAAAATCTTTCATCATTTTGCCTAATGAATCATAAAGATCAGTGGGTGATGAAGTGTGTGTATCACAGTCACTATCACTTGAATCTGAATGAGATGAGTTAGAATGTACCTCTTCTTCTTGATCTGGTTGATCTTGTTCTTTAGCCAGGAGGCAGATCATAGCCTCTTCCTCAAAATCACTTGATTAGTCTGCTTCACTACTATCTGAGTCTACTGCTACTTTGGACTTGACTGTCTCATCATTCTCAGTAGCTAACATGGATTTTCTCTTTTCCTGTCTTCTTTCCCTGAAGACTTTTCTTTCTTCCTCATTCCTATACTTTTTGACTGGTGGATAGGAATAGTCAACTTCAAAGTGTCCTGGCTGTCTGCAATTCCAGCACAGGTCCTCAGCTCTCTGATCAGCTCTGTCATTCTTTTGATTATCATTTCTTTGATAATCAACCCTTTGATGCTCAGTTTTCTTAGGTGGCCTGTCTTCTCTTGATTTGGAAGGAGCTGAATGTCTCCTGGAGATCTCACCCTTATTTCTTTTATAGTTCTTATTGAAGAACTTGTTGAATCTTTTGACCATCAGGGTAATTTCCTCCTGGTCTATGGCTTCCTTTGGCTCAGCTCTCTTTCCATCACTAGCCATCAATGCAGCTGTCTTGGGTACAACTGTCTCTCTTGCTCTTCCATTTTCAAACTTAAACTCATAGGCTTTGAGGTCCGAGAATAGCTCATGGTTAGATATTCTTGAGAGATCCATTGAGTGTCTCTGGTCATAACCTTCATTTCCCATTCAAATTCTGGGAGGCTTCTTAAGATCTTCATACACATTTCCTTTTGTGTATATTCTTTCCCAAGGGCTGCAAGCACATTTGTGATCTCAGTAAATCTGGCATCCAGCTGATCCAGAGTTTCACCTGCAAACATTTTGAAATTTTCAAATTTTTGAACATCAACTGATAATTTATTATGATCCTTCACAAATTAAAGTCAGCTTATTCCAGATTTCTTTTGTAGATTTGTAAGATTTGACTTTATTGAACATTGCTTTGTCCAATGTCTTGTAGAGTATATCCTTGGCTACACTGTCCAAGTTATATGTCTTTCTGTCTTCATTTGTCCATTCTATTCTTGGTTTTTCAACCAAAGCTGGTCTTGCTTCAGCAGCAACTTCTTCTCCTTTAGTTGCAGCTGCTCTTGGTACAACCGTGTTCACTTTGAGTATTTGCAGTGGCCCATCCTCTATCACAAGCCACATTTCATCATGTAATGCGAGATAGATGAGCCTCGCATCTGAATTTTCAATCATCAAATTCTTCAATAGTGAACATAGGAATGCGTCTAGATTTGCTTCCATGATAATAACTTTGCTTAAAATGAGACTTTGAAAAACACACGTGTTAAAAAAACTTTTGAAATGCTAAAGATCTTGTTCGAAGAACTTGATGCGGAAGGCTCAAAGAACCAACCGCTCGATACCACTTGTAGGTCCCAAGGGGTGTGGTGTAAAGTTTAGAAGGAGGGTGGTTGAATAAACCTTACCAAATTTTCGAATTTAAGTCCTTTAAAATTATTCAACGAGTTGACTCAAACAATTGTGTCCTTGAGGACGGCTAAGTTGGCTATATTCAAAGTTACCCACTCACCACGGACTCAATAGAGTCGTTGATAGTATAACTTCCTTTGTTTAACCCATATACTTATTTTGGCTGGTTTGGTTTTTAATAGCGGAAGACTTAACACCCTTTGATTTGTTTAAGGCTTATTTTTAACACTAGATTTTTAGCACTTGGTTATTTATCAGTTGGATAGCAAATATGATACTAAGAGCAGATATAAAGTAAATATGCAGGAAGGTAAATTTGCTGAAAGTAAATGATATAAATATTTTATAGAGGTTCGAATATGGGGAAATTATTCTAAATCTCTTTCTCCAACTCCTGAGAATCCACTATATAACAAATCAGTTTACAAAGCGGTGCACGATCTGGAGACACGCCTTGATCACACAAAAGCTTCTCTTGCGACTTTCGAACTTCTTCACAGGAAGTTGCCTTGCTACTTCAACTCACTTCTCAAGTTTTTTGGATTTGATCATGAAGCCCTCCAACAAACTTGATAATGGTTCGACCTTGAACCTTCCTACAATCCAGGCTTGGAGAGTAGACCCTTTGGTTTCTTCAAAGTTTCTCTCTTCAAATGCATTTGAAGTTGTCTTTCCTTCACGACATGTGTTGGAACGAGTTCCTACGAGTTTGAGTGCTTAAGGATTATCTTGATAAGCTTTGAGAATATTGCGGGTTATTTGCTTGAATGTTGCTTGCTTGTTCGTGGTTTAGGTAACCTCTTCTCAATAACTTCCTCGGCCTTCTATAGTGCACATTTGAAATTTTGCGTTAAAGAGATAAGATAATTTCAAATGTCACTATTGTGGTTGTTGGCTTGTCTTTGTCTTGGTCTCATCCTTGATGTAGCCTTTTTCTTGTATTAATGGCATATTTTGCGGGTGGATCGACACAAGATGCGTGCTTCCCATTGGTTCATTCCTTTTGCACAATTAAGGAAAAACACTTTTAGACTGACGGTGAGTACATGTTACTATATCGAGTAACATTTGTGACTTTATTCCAACGGATCTAAGTCGATTGTCTTCACTTGACTGTTGTCTTTACCCTAGGTGACTGGAGTCAGCTCCAATCATAGGATTGACTACACTGTCACTGAACTGACATACTTGGCTCCTTAAATTGACTTGGCTGACACTTTACTCAGTTGTTCCTCAGCTGACTCTTTTTCAGTGGAGTCATTGACTTCGTTCTTGGCCCACACTCAGCTGACACATAGTAGGGTCTTCGTTTAAGTCCGCAATTGACTTCTTGTAATCCTTGGCATAGCTGACTTGACTCAGCTCTTTCATCCCTATCTATTACAATGCAAATTACACGAAAAAAGGGGTGCCAACTTCCTAGTTTAAGTTTTACATTGTATCATCAAAATCTAACAAATTTCCTAACAATAATCACAATAAACGTAAAGCTTACTACATTGTGGAGGGAGATACTCGAAGCGCGACTTGGAACCCATGACTTGTTGACTTTTAATTTTATCGTAAATCAACTCACTTTAAAGTCTACAAAATCGATTTAAAAACCTGGGCTCTGATACCACTAAATGTAGACCTCTTTTCTATCTTACTTAAATTTTAAAGCGAAAAATAATAAAAAACTACTCTAAAGAAAACTTTAAGAATACGGGATAATTAAAATCCTACTTAGTTCGAAAACCTTGCAGCGGAAATAAAGACCAAAACTATTAGTCCAAAACAATCATACGGAAAAATAAAACAACGTTCAATATGAAATATACTAATAAGTCAAACTCCAAAAACATAAGATAACTGAAGGACATGGGTTCCCGAGTCACTGCGCCCCGCCATCTCCCTCCTCCTCATTATTCTCATCTGAAAAAAAGACAACATTCGTGGAATGAGCTTAAAGGAGCTCAACGAGTAATCTCATGCATGAATGCATGCTTAATGCAATGACTCAACTTAGTTAAACTGCACTTTTCTTTACTTAAAATCTTTTTTTGTGTACATACTTAAAACTTTTTCTTTCTTTCTTTCTTTCTTTTCGTAAAATGTTCTTAGGGGCGCGAGCTCACTTGGTAACACATTGTTCTAATCGGGGGTCGCAATGTGGGCCTTGTTATTTGGAACCCTATTAACATTTTTCCCAAGACCATTTCCTTTCATTTCCCAAAGGCCCTTTTCCTTTAACATTAATATTAGCAAAGAAGAGGCACATTATCGAATGCCGGTCTCCGCCCATTTCCCACTCAATCGGATTATAGAACAATGTGCACCATTTTATTTTTGAAAAACATTGTTAATTCTAAACCATTAAACTTGACTTTACTTAATCTTTGTATGCTCGTGAAATTGCTATAATCGTACCTTTAACATGATGCTTGAAAGTGATGCAACTTTTCATTAAATGCAAAGAATAATATAAACGCATAGCATAATAATTAAATCACATTAACTTGAACAATTTAAGAATAAAAAACCAATTAACTAATTAGGAAAAATCCTAAGTTCAATTAATTAGGGGAAAACCATATATTCAATTAGCTAGGGGAAAACCCTATATTCAATTAACTAGGGGAAAACCCAATTTTCAATTAGTTAGGGGAAAACCCTACATTCAATTAATTAGGGAAAAACCCCCATTTTCAATTAATTAAGGGAAAACCCTATATTCCATTAATTAAGGGAAAACCTTATATTCAATTAATTAGGGAAGCCCTACATTCATGATTAAAACTATTTAGGGAAAATCGCATTCGATTGGTTGGGGAAACCCATATTCGATTAGGTTGGGGAAAATCCTATATTCAATTAATCGGAAAAATCATATATTCATTTAGTTAAGGAAAAACCCTACATTCAATTAGTTAAGGAATTATTCTAATGACTAACGACCAATAATCAAACAATCAACCAATTCATTTCAAAAACACCTAAACTTACCAAAATATAGAAAGAAAGTTCTAATGTCAAACATTGTTCCTAAGGAGGTTCGACGATATTAATGGCCCCATCACATAATTATCTAATGTAGTATTTGAGGATAAATAGT